>JAAGKR010003501.1:0-60646 GCA_011419295.1 Clarias macrocephalus
ACGATGCAATTACATTAATAAATTACAATTAAATATGACAAACATCTCTTCAGGATGCTTTAAGATTTTTTTAAGCTTTCTTCCTCGGAAAAAAATATAAAAATCTGGACATATTGCCTGTCCATTACCAAATAAACAGCAGCCTTGTATTATTGCATCCAAATAAATAAAAATGAAATAAAATAAAATAAAAGCATAAATAGTCTTATTTATGCTTTTATTTTATTTTATTTCATTTTTATTTTCACAAATACTCTAAAATTGAAAGAAATTCTCTTTATTTGGATGCAATAATACAAGGCTGCTGTTTATTTGGTAATGGACAAGCAACATGTCCAGATTTTAATATTTTTTTCCGAGGAAGAAAGATTAAAAAAATCTTGATTCACTTCCAATCCTGTATCTGCAGTTCCAAAAATATAAAAATACAATTTGTTAATTCAACTCAAAACAGGCTGAGTTTTTGTTTTGCACATTAACACTAAACTTTAAAATTGAACAACAGTAAATCCCTGAAAATGTGATTAATTGTGGCTTTTTACTTGTTTAGGCAAAATAAAGGTTATAAGATATGGTATTAAACCATAAATGTTACTGATTATGCCACACATTATAAACTACACTTTCATTGTCTAGCCTAAAAATAACTAAATAAAACTATAATGACTACAAAAAAAAAAAAAAAAAAAAAAGCAGCACAATGGCATGTAAAAATGAAGGTCAGAATAATGTAATTACATTTACATGTGTACTTGTTGCATGATTTCTTTTAAAATCAGAGAGCTATTTTAAAATTATTTTAACAGAAATCCTATTTGTGATTATACTCACAGATATTATTTTAAGTATATTATACTATGCAAACAATTTTTACTATCTACACAAATGTATAAAAACCTACAAATGAAGTTACATTGGTGATACATCATGGCATTGTACAATTTCTAGGCAAACACAAAGCAGTTACTGTATGTGGAAGCCTCCTAAGACAGTTTTAAATGTATTTAAATGTATTAATATTTATTGCTTTAAAGAGGTTAACTATGCTCAGTTAAACCTCCATATATCTGTAAGACATTCAGTAAAATGACAGAACGTTTATGACCCTGATTCATTTTGTGCTCTGTTCTCACATTGTAAATGTGACAGGCACAAGCAAGATTAACTCTGCTACCGCTCTGCTACACCTGTTGTTTTTCAACTTAGTTTCTTGAATTCATGACTTCTGACTTTTGATTAGTCTACTGCACCTCACAAATTGTGCTTCCTGGTCCTTGTGAGGGATTCTCAATATAGAGTATTTTTTTAAAACCTAGTCAAGCATTTCAGAAATATCTAAATATCCCAGTGAATTTTAATAGATTATATTTAGAAAAGGACATTTTGTACAAGCCTTTAGCCTCCAGTTAAGAGTGTCATATTTCCTGAGTGGGAGAAACACAGCACTACAACAGCACACCATGATTTAACACACCTGAGTCAACTCATTAGCTAATTAGCAAGTAGTAGTATGGTGCCTCTGCTTGAGCTGTGGCATTTTGGCTCTGTTTTAGTTCAACACTCACTCAATCTTTTACACACTCAATCTCTATACCGCTTATCCTGTACAGGGCAACTGGACACCTGGAGCCTACGCCAGGGGAGTTGGGGCATTAGGTGAGTTTTACACCCAGGACAGGGTGCCAATCCATTGGAGAATACACACACACACACACACACACACACACACACACACACACACACACACACACAGACTGTTAAGTTTAAAAGCAAATTTAAAAGCATATTTAAAAAAAAAGAGTCTTGGCAAGTCACCCAGTGTCACATACAACGTCTACATCAAAAGGAGAAAAAGTAATTTGCATGTTGAATTGAAGTCGAAAGTTCAAGTACACTTGAAATCATTAAAACTGTTTTTTTTTTTTATCACTTCACAGGTTTCATGTTATCAAACTATTGTTTTGGCTCAGTTAGGACACCTACTTTATGCATCACACAATACATTTTTCCATCAAAAGTTTATACTGCAGATCGATTACTACACATATAACTCATAGATACTTATGAGTTTACACACACTCAGTTGACTGGGTCTTTAAACAGCTATAAAAATTGCCTAAAACAATGTCAAAGCTTTTAAAGCTTCTTCTAACTGTCATTATCTGAGTCAGTTGAGGTCCCTTCTCTGGATGCCTTATAAAGCCTACCTTCAAAGTCAGTGCCTCTGTGTTTGACATCATAAAAACAAACTAAAGAAATCATCTAAGACCAAAAAAATGTGGACCTCTATCAGTCTGGTTCATCCTTGCCAACAATTTCCAAATGTTTGCAGGTAGCAAATTCATCTGTACAAATGATATTACCCACATATCAACACTATGAGACCACAAATCTAGTGTGACCGTGTGTACTTCAGTACAAAACATACTGTACGTTCAGTACAAAAACAAACAGGACAACAGCAAAGGACACCATGAAGACACTGGAGGAAACAGGTACAAAAGTATCTATATCCACATTATAACGAGTGGAATATGTTCTATATCGACATAACCTGAAAGGTTGTTCAGCAAGAAGGAAGCCACTGCTTCAAAATCACCATAAGAAAAATCTGTCTATGGTTTACAGTTGCACATGGGGACAAAGATCTTACTCTGGTTTGATTAAATTGTGTCACAGTGGTTTAAGGACAATAAAGTACTGGCCTGGCCGTGATCTCAATTCAATAAAAAATATGTCAAAAATAAAAAATAAAATAAAAAAACATACGCAAAAAAGGACGCAATGATTACTCCGTTACGTCACTTTTGTCGGGAGGATTGGACTACAATTCTAGAAACTTAATGTTGCCCAGCCAAGATCACTACAAAGGCACAACACAAAATTTTGAATTAAGTAAAAAAGTCTTGAAGGGTTCATTGGAGCTGGATGTCATCTCTGTTCAACCATACATAAAACAATGAACAGACATAGTATCTGTGGCATCTTGTAGCATGAAACCACAAAGGAAGTCATTTCTCTCCAAAAAAACATCTGAGGTTTGCCACAGACCACCTTGGCTCTCCAGAACACTTCAGGAAAAATGCCTTATGGACAGATAAAATGAAGATGTAGCACTACATAAGGCATAATATTTTGCATAAAACTGCATACATGATCAAAATTATCCTGGTACAAGTATGGTGGAGGAAATTCCCAGTTATATCAATTTATCCTACAGGATAATGTCAGAGTGGCTGTCTGCAAAATGAACATGCAGCAGGACAATAACCCTAAACACCTAAGTAAATCTACTATTAATTGTCTTCAGAGACACAAAATCCATCTTTTTGAGCAGTCCAATCAGAACCCAGAACTCAACCCAATACAGATGTTGAGGAAAGACTTCAAGAGAGCCGTTCACACCAGACATCCTAAGAGTCTCGCTGACCTAAGGCAGTTCTGTAAGGAAGAATAACCCCAAATTCCTCCTGAACATTGTACATGTCATCCACAGTTACAGGAAGTGCTTGCTTGAGGTTGTGTCTGCCAGAGGTTCTCAGGGATGCTTACTGTCCCCTCTCTTAGACTCCATTTTCATGCGTGACTGCATATCTGCTTATGCCTCCAACAGCATTCTCAAGTTTGCAGATGACACTACGATGGTACTGTAGGCCTGATCAGAGATAACAATGAGGTGGCTTACACCTAGTAACATGGTGTAAAGACAATGACATGGAACTCAACACCAAAAAGATGAATTTCAGATGAGCTGGGAATCACAAACATGCTCCCATTCACACACAGGTGCAACAGTGCCTGTATTTTCTGTGGAGACTTAAAAAGACCCACCTGTGACCCAGAATACTCTACAATTTAGAGCATACACTGAGAATTTAGATTCTTAGCCAGTGCCCAAACCCCAGCGACTGGATGCAGTGCCAGTCCCAAGACCGGATAAAATGGGAGGATAGAGTCAGAAAGGGCATCCGGTGTAAAAACCTGTGCCAAGGTGTTGCGCAGATCGAATGGTCTGCTGTGGCAACCCCTTGACGGAAGCAGCCAAAAGACTAACAACAACATATGTTCCAGGATACTCTCCCATTGATATCATCCTCATGAACTAGACTTCAGTGTGGTACGGCAACTGCACTGCTTCAGACCTTAAAGCCCTTCAGAGGGTGGTGAAAACACTGGTATTGAGCTACACACAATAGAGGACATTTACAAGAGGAATTATCATAGATACCTCTCACCCCAGTCATGGACTATTTACCCATCTCTCATCGAGCAGGGGCTACAGGTGCCTCAGCACGAGAACAAACAGATTGAAAAATATTTTTTTCCCTCTGGCTGTTACCGCACTGTCACTTTTAGTCAATATTGCACTGCTTCATCCACTTTGAATCTTTGCATTATCCATAATTTATGCATATCATTGCAATACTGTATATTCCACCGATATTTATTCTGTATATACTGTAAGATACAGACTTAAAGAAGTGTCTAAAAATATACAGGTTTTCATTAACTGTAAGCTCATTAAAAAAATAAATAAAAATAACACTTGATATATATCAGCCCGTGTTATAATGAACCTACATAAGATATGAGTTTCACATTTAGAATTACTGAAATAAATGAACTTTTCGATGATATTCTAATTGAGATGCACCAGTATTCAGTATATACCGAGCCACATGCATATATAGTCTATATACATCTCGATAAAGGTGCATCTCAATAATTTATAATATTAAATAGTTGATTTATTTTAGTAATGACATTTAGTAACTCATTCCTGTTCATATGCACCTTACCACATTGATATTTATTGTAAATAGGCCTACTTATGCACTTCTGGTTAGATGCTAACTGCATTGCATTCTCTTTGTACACGTAATCGAATACAAAAAAAAAAAAAAAAAATATATATATATATATATATATATATATATATATATATATATATATTTTTTTTTATTTATTTATTTTATTTTATTTTTTTTTATGTTACGTTACATTTTCCTATGTAATAAAGTACATTTTCAATTTGTACATATTAATATATATATACTGTTTATGTACAAAAGGGGAAAAGTAACCAGGCAGTAAAAATTGGCAATAAAGTCCATATTTTTATTACAACATTTATATTTCTATTGAAACAAATTGTACATATACTGTATTACGTAAGAAAATTTATGAGCTCATGAATGAGGTCAGCATCGTCCCAGCCAACATATATTATTATAAATAAGGCTTGTTTCTTTAAGATAAATACATACATACCTACATACATACACACATGTATAGATATACACAGTACACACACACATATATATATGTGTGTGTGTATGTGTGTATGTGTGTGTGAATATGTTTTATGTATGTATGTATATATGTATCAAGTAACAAGATACTAGTCTTATTTATAGTCCTTTATATGAGCAATATCTCTTGCTTGTTTGTATATTATCTGTTATTAGTGATTTCCTAACATGATTGGTTCTAATTATTTACTGTACAGACTTACAGTAATCAACATCTGTCAAGCTATGCAGGACTATCTGGTAACAATTAGCCCCCCCTTGCACATGTTACCAGCAAAGAGGGTTCTTGAGGAGGAACACATCAATTACACACCACCATTTTGCATTTCATCTTCTTTTTGGGGGCCCCCTGCTAATGCTGACCATTTCCTCTCCCTCCCATTTATTTTGCTTCGGTGACTGTGCCCTTACTGCTCACACACTCCTTAATTGCCTTACAGACAGATCGAGCTGCCAGGTCCAACCCCGGTTTCTGTCGGCCTGACCTTAGTTCGAGATATGATCTCAGATTGAGACGTGTTGAAACATACATTACACATGTAATTGAGGCCCAAACACTGATTACAGGTACAGATGTTGAGGTAGAATCTGCACACGGCTCACAGGCCGTGAGAATGTAATGCGGTTTCCTTCAGGTTGATTCAAGCATTCATCTCCACCCTTTCCTACTCTACACTAAGCTGTGTCTCTGACATGCTCGGGCAAATTATATAATCAATAGAGTTTTAAATGAACAAGAAAATCCCCACCCTGGTAAACCACTGACCCTTTAACACAACCTTTGAGTTTAAAAAGGAAAAAAAAAAAAAGAAAGGATTTATACCAATCATTCAGAGCTGACAGTTGACTTGGAATTAAGGACATAGTGGAAAACCCTTAATTAGAAGTGTAACCTTTTCTGGCAGCCAGATTTGTTTTTGCAGTGCCCATGTTTGGCTAAGTTCTACAGGGAACAGCAGAAGGAGAAGGAGTGATGGATAAAGGTCTAGTTCAGCTTGCCCCATGTTCATTTGGAAACTTGTTCAAACAAAGCCCAATCAAAGACTAAACTGCCTCGATCACAATCATAACAACAGATTTTTTATACTCTGTGAGAGTCAGCAATGTGTCTAAAATGCATATTACATGCATATTACACAAACCACATTTATTATATAGTGATTTTGCTTAGAATAGCCATAGATGTGGTTATAAGATATTATATATTTGAATGTCCAAAAAGCTATGCTCATAATAAATTCAAATATGGTATGTGTCTTGACTATAAGTGTATTAAGCTTGGATGAACAGAGGAATATAAAAAAAGAAGAAAAGGCAAAAAAAAAAAAAGTAAAAAGTCAGAGTTTCCTGAAAGGGGGAAGGTGACTCAAAATTGGTATTTAAGGTATGTTTTTTCGACAGCTGAACACGATTGGACATGGTTAAGAAATAAAACACAGTGCTGGCCTCGGATGGCACAAGGCTGCATCCAATGTAGAGAAACCCAAACAGGACAGGAAGAAGCTCCACCACCCTTTCTTCCCCCTTGCACCCCCACTTCCTGTGAGTGCTCTGAAGAGATGGGAGAGGCACAAGTAGCAGAAAGGCATGTCTGTATTCTATCAGCCTCTAGCCCTCTGTCGTCCATCCCCACATGCTCCACATCAGACAGATGCTACACTGGGTCATACAGGTGCAATGAGAAACACATGGGATGAAAAAAGATACTTAGAGCAGTGGATACAATCTGACAGGACACTTTCCAATTACATAAAGCTCCTGCTAAATAATGTTACATGGACTAATTTAATTTTAACTTGCTTGGTGAAATGATTTTCTTCGTTTATTAGTTTCATGTAGTAGCTGCCATGTTGAAAAAGATTCACTAGGTGAAGTTAAAAATTATCCAGTGCAGTAATTTGTCTGTTAGTGGGACCAATAGATATTGCGATTATATTGGTACACAATGTGAGGCAGAATGCTGTGCAGCGTATTAAGACAAGCTGGTAAACAAGTGATGTCACTACTAACGATTACCTGCATGACTGATTATCACGCCAGTACTATTAGCATATTATTATTGCTATGATATTAGCATTCTGTACATCCATCCATTTAGGAACCTCTATAGTCCAACTAAGGACCATGGAGGCCAATGGTGACCTGTGGTAGAACCTCCGGTCAACATTCACAGCCGCAGTTACACACTATGAGCAATTTGGGAATGCCAATTAGCCTAATCTGCATGTCTTTGAATTGTGGGAGGAAACCGGAGTACCCTGAGGAAACTCATCAAGCACAAGGAGAAAATGCAGACTCCATGCATGCAGACCTTGAGGCTGGTATCAAATCCTTGGCATTGAAGGTGCAAGGTGACAATGCTAACCATTAAGCCACTGTGCTGCCCGAATATAAGCATTATTATTCCAGTACTATGATTAACACACACACACACACACACACACACACACACACACACACACACACACACACACACGCTTCTGCTTCATACAGGGAATTGGTTTGAGGCAGGAATACACACTGGATGACACACCAGAATAAAACAACGCACTATATACACACTTTTACAGCTTTTTCAGACAAATGATTCTTAAGGATCATTTATAAATGTATTTGTAGATGGGATTTCAAAATGTCTGATAAGCTCTGCTTATGGAAAGAGGCAGAGAGGAACAATGCAATAAAAGCACCAGCTTTTCTAGTCAAGGTAAAACAAAATTCAAATACACATGGTTGCGTAAAATCTACAGGGATATCATTGGTCTCAAGAAGTTCCTAATTTATGTTCAGCTGTGGCACGTTTGGGGGACAAGTTAAATGGCTGCAAGGGGTGAATGAATTCTTAATACACCTCTTTCTTGTTTTTTTTTCCCCCCTATTTTTTCTTCTCTTTTCCCCCCAGATCTACTCAGTTTGTGAGGACCATTTAGCAAATAATCAGTTTGTTATTGGTCTTAAGTACTGGCTAATTAAAATTGTGACCCCTCCGAGTAACCCTCTTCCTAGGGATACGGAACATAAACAGGAACAATTTGTTTAATTGCAAAAGGCCCTTTTTTTCCTTTTTTTTTTTGGAGGGGAGAGCAATTTGCCCCCTGTGAAATGAATGAATCTACTGGGGATTGGCCAAATTAAGGTTTAAAGACAAACAGTAGTCCGACACTCTGAAACACAGAGATTATTGAGCACAGCTCACCTAAATAATTTGCTTTAATATATATTGTCTAAAATATTTCACTATTTAAAGCAATATTGCATGTTCTGCATTTTATGTATTGTTATATTTTAGGAATATACAGCAGTTGCATGAAAAGAACAAGAAATAATATGTAAAAATGTAAAATGTGTTCAGTTTAAATGTATTCATTATTCATCATGGCATATAGTTATGAGTTAGGAGTTAGAATGGTAATGGTTTGTTCATATTGCCCCAGAGAGAGAGAGAGAGAGAGAGAGAGAGAGAGAGAGAGAGAGAGAGAGAGTGTGTGTGTGTGTGTGTGTGTGTGTGTGTGTGTGTGTGTGTGTTGGGGTAATAAATAAAACTCCAATAGATGGCAGTATTTCACAGTGAATGACACTACGAGAAGGAAATAGCAGCAGGAGGCTTTAACATACATCAGAAGGACTTAGTCGTCTGTTTATTTTAATCAAAGTAGGATAAAATCCCGCTAAACAATAGCAGAAGTGATTAGTTCTGCTACAAAAGGCCGGATACCACGTTTGTAATTATATATTTCATATGATTTTAATTAGAGTCCATTCAGTTGGTTAAAGTGTCCTCCAGTATTACATAAATTTGTCTAGTCTTATCATTTTGTACATTTGTTGTACATGTGTTTTTACTCTCTCTTCCTTTGTATATTTTTATGTAATAATTTTGAAATGGGATTTTTTAATTTATAAATTTTTTGCCAAAGAGTACAAATAATCCAAATCAGATAAAGTGTTTAGATAATTAAACAGTGTGATCGCGTTAAACCTAAAGTGTGTGTGATTCTTACACTGGGATGATTTTTACCATTATTTTTGTCAGTCAAAAAAAAAAATATATATATATAATTAAACATTTTATTTAAACAATCATTTGCACATACCTCTTCATAGAAAGGTTTTCTATACTATTTCACAATAGTATTAATTCTAGGAAACAAACCTTAAAGAACTACTGTATGCCATGGCAAAGAGTTGAACAACCCAAATGTATTAAATACTTTATTCAATTTGTCTAATACTAATGTATTAGATACTATACATGCAAATCTTAAATGTAAAAATAGAAATATATAAATGCTTTTGTGCCAGCCAAGAGTGTGTATATACAAAAGCAATTTTCTTGATCTCAAGGGTTGAGAACAGGATGTTTTTTGTTGGTTCAAGGAACAACCAGACTTCCATAAAGATAAGTGTGGCATTGGATACACAAGCATCAGTAAACTTGTAATCATCATAATCACAGAGACAATGATAGGAAACGGCAATAAAAAAAAAAATGACTTAAATTACCCGTTATAAAACTGTCCCTTGTGATTATTTACAGTAAAAGTGTGAATCTGTAAGCAGATAATGTGATAAAACTAAATCCGTACTACATTGAAGTATTTTTAAAAAATACATTTTTATAACATTTTATGCATACTACACATGGGCCCGATACATTCATAACTGTGATCATTCAAATTGCATGTCATAAAAATATAATATTTTATACACAGGTCCTAAAAACTTGTTTTTAGGTAGTCAGATGATCAGTACTGATAAACATTTAACACCTAGGTGAGGTGTTCATTAATAGTATCTGCTCAGATCCTGTTATCAGGTTAGAAAGAAAATTACTACATATGTTTTTTATTGCATATATTATGTTATAATTTTAAAGCCCAGCTCCAATACAATCATAATCAGTACTGCAGAAAGAGGCTGCTGCCTGCGTAATACGGCACAACAGGTCCAGGTTAAACACCCCCTGCCTCTCTCTCCCTCTGTATATACTGCATGAGTCTGAGAATATAGTAGTATTCTGAAACCAGCAGAAATGACAGGTGACACACTGACTGCAGCCATGGCAGCTTCTGGCTGCAGGCATGCTTTAAACGTAATCTCAATAAGTGGGTTTTTCTTTTTCCGTCTTCACTGTGTGGTGATCAGTGCCTTCAAATGGTGCATCGTTCAGCAGCATGTAAAACACACATAAAACACAGAACAGAGTTTTTTTTTTTTTTTTTTTGTGTGTGTGTGTGTGTGTGTGTGTGTGTGTGTGTGTGTGTGTGTGTGTGTGTGTGTGTGTGTGTGTGTGCGCGTGTGCGTGTGTGTATGTGCGTGCTTATATGTGTTTAAGAGGGATAAGTCAGCAGTGTGTTCCGTAATGCTCAGCTCGCTCTCTTTCTGGTTCAGCTGTTCCTCTGTCTGATTTCATGCTGAGCTTCCTTTAGGCTCCACTGGCCTGGCTAAGTGTCCTCATGCTGCACACGTGATGACGAGAGAGAGAGAGAGAGAGAGAGAGCGAGAGAGAGAAGAATAGAAATGAATGTCTGATGGTTGCATGCATGATTGGTTACTGCTCTACCCCATACCATTCATTCCACTCTCTCCCTCTCCCTTCTATCAAGGCTTTCAGCCTGGATTGGAGCTTTAGCAGTGCAGCTTTAACAAGATGAGCACCCCTAACATCACACACACACACACACACACACACACACACACACACACACACACACACACACACACACACACACACACACACACACACACACACACACACACACACACACTGCCCTTACTCTTGTCACTTTTGTACCCTCTCTGTCTATCTCTTTCTAGATATAAGCTGCTATTTCAGGACTCACTGCCAGTGTTTCCTTTTTTCCCTCAACTGTCTTTCCTTTTTTTTTCTGTATGTGTAAAGACTACTCTCTCTATATGCATGTTTTTCAGTTGTTATAGACCAACCCAGCATGTGATCTCTGGCACTGGCCTCTATGGGCCCTCTGTAGATGTCTGTAGAGAAAAATACCCTCTTTTAGAACATTAGCCCAGTCAGGCTTACAAAGTAAAGACAGTGCATCGGAACATAGTACATGAAAAAGCATAGACTCCCCTGTGTGAATTAAGAAAGAGATTAAATTATACTTATGTTAGATATATATTCACAATACACACATTGTTGACTTAATTCGCATTTATTGCCTCCTGAAAAATACTTTAATATCTTTAATTTTATATGCATTGTCGTTAAAATAAACTATGAATCATATTTCAAAATAAGTGTAGTGCTTTTATATTGTTAATCTGTGGCTAGATATGTCAATTTCAAATTGATATATAAATTTTTTCCTCCGTGTAAACGGTTTCAATGGTTTCCTCTGGTATCCTCACACAGTTCAAAGACATGCAGATTAGGCTAATTGGCGTTCCCAAATTGGCTGAACTGTGTAAATGTATGTGAAAGTTGCCCGAACGCCCTACCACAGTCATACAAGATGGGAATAAATACAAAAATCACCACTGGCCTCTGCATTCAGTAGTTGGACGACAGAGGTTCCTAGATGGATGGATGGATGGATGGATAAAGGGAAAATATATTAATGTAAACATAAATATGTAAATAAACACTATGAGTACATATATGAGTCAGGAAAAAATGTATATATTGAAATATAGTATAATATTATTAATATCACATTAATATAACATTTATATATATTAGGTATATGAGGTTCAGTGATGGGGTGATGTTTGGTAGTTTTATATATAAAATTGTTATTTTATTAACTGATAATATTTTACATTTGTTAACTGAAATTATGCTATTACCTTTCTGTTAGCCAGCAGGACATCAAAATCTGAACATCTAAAAAGTATTATTTATTATTTCATTATTCACTCACTAACTTACTTTGTAAGGATTACAGTATATGCATGAAGTCAAATTACTGCCATTAACTTCTACCGATCATGTTCAAAGTATATGGAAATATTGTATCTTGAACAGAAAAGGACTTTGGACTAAAAATAATTAGTGTGAATAAATTTTTACACAGGAAGATAATGGAAGGGGTGATAAGTGATATCACCTTCCTCCACCACCATTACAAGTGCTAGTTGCATATGTTGCAGTGCTAACTGGTTTTAGGTTGTGAAAACAGTTATCGCAAAGTGATTATGCAGCTGTAAAGGCAAAAGGATAAAATGAGTGCGTGTCTATTCTGTAAGGTATTTGCCATAAGCCTTTCCACCCTCAAACTCTGCCTTATCTAAAGTAGCCTATAGTAACTGTGCACATCTCTCTATTGTGACAGTGTGTGAGAGAAGAAGTGCTGGTTTTAATTAAGATCTGTGAGGTGCATGTGTACAGGATGATGAGGTTGCATAATTAACTCTCTTCTGCTGTGGACAGTTTCACAATGTCAGTTGTCTGAGGAGATTTCAGAGTGACTCATGTGTGAGACTTCTGTCTTTATTGGGGCAGATCTGTTCTTGCCAGTGCAGGTTGCTTGGTGTGCGGTTGGTTCTGGGCAAACCTCAGTTATGTGAGATGTATAACCAAGGCCATTAGAGGATCTTGTAATGGTTTCCTCCTGCCGCGCCAGTCCACAAAACTTCCTGTCATGCGGCGGTGCTCACCTACATGAACCCCATCCTCATTTCCTGTCATCGCCATTGTCTGCCACATCTACAGCATGCATGCATTGCTGCATAACACCAATAAAACATGCTGTAAATCTGCTTGTCCGGCACAGGGAGAGGCCAGGATAAAGAAAGAAGGCCTGATTGACAAGGATTCTGAAGTTAGTTAAATAAATGTACTTCTTGATACAATGATTGTTTTTTTTTTTATTATTTAGTAAGGACAATAAATTATACTCTTGGTTGTATGAAGTAGTGATGATACACATATTTTTCCTATTTTGTTACCATGTTAGTGCTTTTTTGTTAAACTTTCCAATGCTTACAGTTTAGGTAATGTGTTAACTTGTTAAGATATATATTAATGCATTTGATTAACGCTTCTGTAGTTTCTTCAAATAAACTAACTGAAGTACCCATTGTTGATGGTAAAAGAATTTGTAGAAATAGTTAAAAAGTTAAAGCTAAAATTAGGTTGATCAGCTTTAATTTAATCAACAATATTATTAATTCAGGTTGACAACAACAATAAACTCTAAATTTCTACTGTAATTTCACAAAAAAAATTTTGGTGAGACAACATTATATGGTTTTGGTTTCCACTAGATTGTTGGTGAAATATTATGAAATTGTACTGGTAGATTTTGAATCTACGTTCATTTCATCTTATTGCAATCAATACGAAAGAGAGGATAAAGAAAGTTAATGTTTACATCTTGTTCACGCCAAGTTGCACTTCTTTTGTCATCAGCCAAATACATTTCCTTTTCAGTAATCGGAGAGTGAATCACAGAGGAGAAATGAGAAAAAGTTGTCTTACAACGACTCCAGCACATTAAAATTCACTTATACCACTTCAGCGCCATTATTTCAGTGGTGAATATATTAGGTAATGCCAATAAAAATATTTAGTTTAGTTTTTAAATTAATATCTATTGGTACAGGTCTTTGTTTACATTGAGCAAATAGCTTATTAGTAGCTTATTTTAAAGTAGATTATTAAATCTGACACATAAATGTTCATAACATCGCTTTTACTCAACATTTTGATTTGATTTAGTGTGCAGGTTTACTGTAACTTCAGGCAGATATTTAAGTACTGCAAAAGCTTAAATAATTTCTGTCCAGCCAGTATTTCTTGATGGTGTGACTAAATCTGGCTGAACAGACAAACAGACAGACAGAATCTTTTTTGGAGACTGAGTTTGGGTCCTCCAATGTATGAAATGAAGAAATATCATTGAAAGAGCAAGTTCTTACTAAACAGACAAACACTTGCTTTTATTTATATACATGTTCTGTTGTACACTGCAAAGAAAAAATACATATTAACTAAAATAAAACTATTTGCCAATAACATAACATTTGAAAATTGAAATGTGTAAACCATATAGAAAGAGGTGAAACAGTCTTGTATTACATTTATAATGATCTATCAAAAAATAAATATTTGATGCATATTCCCATATTCAGGATTTTTTTATTTTATTTATTCACAGTGTGTTGTCTGCTACAAGGAGCATGTGGGTTGGAAAACAACATAGCATGTGAGAAAGGAGGAAAGAAAGCAGCCCCTGCAGATTGTAAGTGTGCAATAATGGCATTATTGAATTTGACTGTGGTTTTATGGTCGACATTCTTCAGTGATTGACTTCTCATTTAATGTTTCCCTCCTTTGGACACATTCATCTTTAGAGGCACAAGTTAAAACGATGGTTCCTTTAGAGGCCCAGACAGTGACTTTTAGACGGTTTAGTGCATATAAAACTGCATGTAAAATGTACTTTCATCTAAGTGAGAGTTTTTCTTTTTGTGCAATTTCTTTTTATGCTCACATTAGTTACAACAATCTCTCAAATACCTGACAGTTTTTATTCAGCATGTATTATATGTCATGCCAAAATGTTAACAGTGCCAAAAGCACTTGCATTACATTATTTATACCATTCTCTTGACATCATGGAATAATTTTTATCAGCTTTATAAAGTCACAGGCATGCACACACACACACACACACACACACACACACACACACACACACACACACACACACACACACACACACACACACACACACACACACACACACACACACACACACACACACACAGACACACACACGCATGCAGAGACACAGAGAGAGCATGCAGAGACACAGAGAGAGATCGAGAGAGAGAGAGAGAGAGAGAGAGAGAGAGAGACTTATACATGCCTGACGCATTGTATTCCAAAGTTGCGCTTCCATGACATTCAGTTGGGTGATATAATTAGGTGGCAGATGAACACATGGCACTAAGTGTTCTCTGGAGGAAGAGAGAGTAATGATGTGCAGAATGCAGGCATTTGAAGAACAGGTTAGAAGTCAGCCGAGGGGCAGCGTGGCTGCCTGCACCATGGGGATGACCTTGGGAACTTTCTGGAACACTCGAGACCATGTTGCTTCAAAGACAAGCATGTCCTTAGGGGAGATTCTGGAAATTGGTTATTGTATTGCAAAGGCTATTTACCTTTTTGGAGGATTAACATATTTAATTCTTGCCACTAATCCCATCGGAGTTAATACCCCTCCATTTCCAATTATCCCACTAACTGTGACGAGGAGGAAACTGGGAAAGCTTGCCACAACCTGCTTTTAAAGACCTTGTTTTGTTTGAGCAGCCCAGTTGCATGTGGTTTTATTCCTTCCCCTCAGTTAGTGCTGGTGTTATTCTCCGCCAGTGCTGTCACTCTTGATCAATATGCACTTTCTTCTTTACAACCTTACAACATATATATATATATATATATATATATATATATATATATATATATATATACATGCGTAAGCTACTGCGATATGAAAACCAGAGCAAATCCATCTGATTTAAAATTTTAAAGCAGCCATATGTGCAACTTTTATAACATTTATGATAAGCACATAATAGTGCTGTGAATATTTATTACACTTCATTCTTGATATTTTGTTTATCAGGGAGAGAGGGAGAGGTGAAGACTTTCCCATGGTGGGACTTTTGTGTCCCAGACAGAAAACTGAGACATTGGGTCGGTCTGCTCAGCGTCAGTCCAGGGGAGACAGGAAGTGTGATGGAAGCTCTGGGATCTGCTTTGTTTTTAATAGGCATTCATTAAAGAGATTCCTTTAGGATGACACAGGCAGGGTTGTGGTGTGTGTGTGTGTGTGTGTGTGTGTGTGTGTGTGTGTGTGTGTGTGTGTGTGTGTGTGTGTGTGTGTGTGTGTGTGTGTGTGTGTGTGTGTGTGTGTATAGAGTACTTAGTGAGGGGTCTAGACTCATGTGATTGCTCTCATTTCGGCATACAGACCCTTATTTCCTTTCAGATCAGTCTAAAGACCAGGAGTCTCAGTGTGGAGCTTGGAAATAACCGGGTCAGCTTCCGCAGACCTTAAATCTAATGACACATCCGCAAAGAACTTCAAACACACACACACGCGCTTGCTTTCTGCTCGGAGTCTGTAACTGTACAAACCTGTATTAAGTTTTACTGACTAATCTTTGCGTTCTTCACCAGCTTTGTAACATTACAAGTTTTATGAGCGGATCACAAGACCGTGCTGTTTCACAATCGTGACATCTAGAGTCAGTCTTTATTAATATAACTTATGACACTTATGACAAACAGCACACAGATGGTTTGTGGGATCATGTTGGTTTTAACTTCATTAGTAAAATTAGCATCAGTATTTCATTCGGAGATTAACGTGATAAAGCGTTGTTTACTAATGGTAGACAGAATAATTCCTACATCCTGTCTTCAAACAGCGGAACCTGCAGTATGTGTATGCTAGTATTTTCACTAAGCCTTGGTAACAGTGACCCCTATGCAACATTGCAGCACAGCTTTGATGTGGCTGGTGGCTTTGTACATTGCTAATTACCCTGGCGGGGTAACGGTGCTTGAGTCTGGAGGTGGGAGGAGTTTGGGGGTGGGGGGGGGGTTTGAGGGGTTAAGAGGGAAGTATATGTAAAGAGAGTGAGAGAGAATGATTGAGAAAGGGGTTTAAACTCCCATGTAGGGATTCACAGCCCTTTGTAACGAAACGATGTCTCTCATTCCATGTCTCTTCTGTTTGACTACCCTGACTCTGTCCACTGTTTCTCCTGTCGCACTGCCCTGCTCTGCTCTCTCTCTCTCTCTCTCTCTCTCTCTCTCTCTCTCTCACATTTTCTCTCCTGACTCACAGACCTGCTCTGCCTTTCCCTGCCTAGTCTCTCACACGTGCTTTCCTGACTCGTACCCTGGCTGCTTTCTTCTGTCTCTCTGCATGGCCGTAGGCTTCTCATGTGATCGTCAGCGTTTTGCTCGCAAATGCTCTTAGTCACAATTAAAATATCTTTAATGCATGACACATCCTTCAGTTCTGTCCTCTCTTTCTTCCTGTTTCTTTTTCTGCGTCTTTTGCCATAGTATGAAGAAACGTGTTGCATTTTCCACATCATCATTATCAGCGCGATTATGTGAAGTGTATTGCTGTCTGTCAATGTAGTATTCAGTTTACATTTACATTTTAACTGGTCTAAATAATTCTCATAATGTGTATAATCTGAATTCTAATACTAGCACACCGCTGAGAGTAATGTAGATAATGAGAAAAGGTAAAACTATTACCACAACAAAGCTGTAGAGTAAAGAGTTTAATCTCTTAAAATTCTGACATATAATGTTAATCGCCATTACTCATCCTATGCTTAGCTTAGTACAGTGAAGTTAAGAATTGTTAAAGAGATGAAAAGTATAAAAGAGCAAATCCTTATAATAAGCATTAGTTATTTTAAGCTGTTATAGTTTTGCTTAACAGAATAATCATTTTGATAAAGTATTTAAGTTGAGCTTATCTGATTGTATTGTATGTTATTATGGTAACTCTAAACCAGTCAACAAATTACATTTCCCACTCTTCTGCCAGCTTACACACACACACACACACACACACACACACACACACACACACACACACACACACACACACACACACACACACACACACACACACACACACACACAGAGTTACTCTTATCTCTCAGGGCTAATTTCAGGCCATGCTAACAGTTCAGCACTGGGGCCCCTCATCTCACCCTCCATCAGCACTTGTTGTACCACTTGAACCTCTGCTCATGAGGAAAGCCCCACATCTTTCATTTGGCCAGACTCGAGTGCTGCCTCGCCTCCATGTCCCTCCACCCTTTCTCCCAGGGTGACAATCCAGCTATTGTCCCATCCTCTCCTCACTCTCCTCTCCCTCCACCCTTTCCCCACACAGCTATGAGCTATATTGCTCTGACCCTTCTCCATCAATCAGCTTCAATTGGATAATGATGTGTAATCACTTTCTTTCAGGGGAGTCTATAAAATGGAGCAGGGCTTCTGCTCCTCCCCGGAGACCTCCTTCTGTTTGCTCCTATTTGATCCAACGCCCCTCCTTTCAGAGCTTCTAAATACCCTCGCAACTCGACCTGCCCTGTGCAGCCAGACCCCCCCCCCTCCCCCCTTCCCAGAGAAGCAGGACGGGGTCCGGCCCAGTTGGGGGGAAAACCATAAGCCCCCGGGGCTATTATAACTGACCTTTCATTAGATCAGACTGCTTGGATGCTTTGAAATGGATCGACCGCGAGAGGAGAAACAAGAGAAAAGGTCTCTGGTGTTAAAAGGAAGAGTAGAAATTGATCTAAAGACAGAAGAGATCATTAGTTCACACTCAAGTCTCCAAACAATGTGGCAAACCCATCTACGAGTGCTTTTTTTTTTAAATGGGACAATTTCACAAATATACGTTGAAAGCTAGATTTCTGAGCAGATGGTCAGATGAGAAACCGTTGTTAATAAAAACTGCTCTTGTGCAGCGATCTAAAGAAAAGCATGACCACATATAAGAAATTGTATTTTAGTTATTTGAAATTGTAAATACAGTATGTGAAAAGTTTCTATTTGGCAAACGTAGTCGGCTATGGGAAACAGATTTAGTTGTGTCTGGCTGAGGTGTGTGTGTGTGTGGGGGGGGGGGGGGTGAGGGGGGTTTGGGGGGGGGGGCAGACTATGCACCTTAAATGCAAACTACATGTGTGAGTTTACACAGTTCAGGAGGCGAACAGTCTGAGTGCGATTTAAAGCTCTATCATGGCAGCAGGAGTCTTTGTCTCAGCACTTCTGCACTCCTGCCCATACATAAAACAACCCATCACATGTAAGTAAGACCCACACAATGAGGCCATGAATGAAGTAATATTGCCCCATCCCGTCTCTCTCTCTCTCTCTCTCTCTCTCTCTCTCTCTCTCTCTCTCTCTCTTTCTCTCTCTCTCTCTCGCTCTCTCTCTCCCTCCTCCTTGTGTATATCATTATTTCGGTAGCCCATTCTTCAGCGGGTGTGGAGCTTCTCCACACAGAGAGCATATGCCTTTTGAAAGCAAGGCACCATGCGAAGCAGGCCCAGATGGAGTTAGCCTCCCCATCAATGCAGGACAATGGCGAATGGAAATCAAAGTTAAAGGGGTGCATCCAACCCCATTTAGGCCAGACAAAAGCTGCCTGTAGGGGGTGAGTGCAAGGGAGGGGCCGGCCTGGCACTGGAACATGTCACACACCATAAAACATCGTCCTCAGCTGCCCACTCCGTCAAAGGCCCGATAGAGACGTGCTGACAGGAGGTACAGTCCCAGCAAAGAGGGAGACATGTGCCCTAATCTCTCTCTCACTCTCCCTTGTACTAGAAGCATAATGAAATAAGTGGGACCCTAAGTGTTTAATCTACAGGATGCCTGATTGATGATGTAGTGAACCGTCCATCAACATATTTTTAGTTGTAATCATTCAGTGATTTCTCTGCTCTCTACTAGCTTGATCTTTGAGTTTTGTAATTATTATTTTTCTTTTAGTTTCTAATTCCAAAGCCTTGGTTCTAATAAATGTACTAAATAAGCCTTAAATACCAAAAAAAAAAAAAAAAAGGAAGCAGGAAGATGCACATCCTGCAGTGACCATACTGCTTGCTTTGAACACGCAACAGTGGGAACTTATAAAACAGTGTGTGTGTGTTAATTAAGGCCTGTGGATAAGCTCTCATTAAAGGAAACACACACTTGCCAGCTGGAGCTGTTTGTTAAGATGTCAATAAAAATAGTGTTTTTTGCTCAAGAAAAAAAAAAGCATGAATCAGCTTGAAGAACATGAGATGCGAGAGATAAAGTGTGTTTCATTCCCATGCGATCTGTAAAATATGTTTAATGGTTTGCTATAAATTTGATCTTTTTGCTAGACTGGGTAAGTAGAGAATGGAAATGGGGAAAGTTTAATAATTAGTTAATAAGCTGAATGAAGTTTATTAGCTCATGACAAGAAATGACAACTTGAAATGCTTGAAACAAATATTCATTAATTCGATATTCATAAATGTTATTATTACATTCCAGAATGCATAACTATAGATTTTATAAATAAGATCATCTAAATTAAAATATCTACTGTTTGCATTATATAATAATAATAATAATAATAATAATAATAATAATAATAATAATAATAATAATAATAATAATAATAATTATTATTATTATTATTATTATTATTATTATTATTATAGCTTTTCCACTGCATTTCTTATTAGTCCTAATATTAAAACATAGGCAGCAATAATGTGCACTTAATGGACCTTTGACCTCTAAAGGGCATTATACCCTGTTTTCAAATTCAGCTCATCTGCTTTCTGTGAATGACTTTCTGTGACACACCATTCATTATGTGTTAGTCTGCTGAGACACTGCATTAACAATAGCCATCACCACAACATCTTCCTGAGCATTAACACATTAATTAAGTCTGGAGTTCTATCCTCTATTCAGCAGCCTTCATCTTTCGTATTCAGGTGTGTAAAACATCATGCCATTCCAGGAAGCATGCAAGCCACCGAAATATGCCTGAGTCCAATTAGTCCAAAGGGAAACTCATGAAAGAACGATGAATTCATACACACACACACGCACGCGCGCACACGGTCAGTGGAAGAAGGTTCCCTGTTTAAGCCTTCTGCTCCAGCGAGTCCCCCTACACCAGAATGTGCACAGCAAAAGAGGAAAAACACACACACACAACCACACACACACATGGAGACATACACACAAACCCCACTGCAAGCCAATTTGCTTTCCTTGGACAGACGGTTGCGCAAGCAGAGGCTGTTAACAAATCAGCATGTGATTATGGTAATATCGCTGAGATGATTACACGTGCATAAGAGGAATTAGAACGCACGATATCTTATGCATTCATTTGGACTGCACACAGAGGCTACCTTGCATAAAAATAATGCAAGCTTGTTTCGCTACTTCACGCATCATGAGGCTGAAGCTAAATAATTTGGGTTAATGCGAATGCATAACTGGGCTGTTTTTTCAATGCTCTTTCAACATTTTAGACAGAGAAAATGAAAATGAATCTGTTGTGCACAGTGTGCAGTAAATGTGACCTAAATTTATAATTGTATCTATTTGTGAGCAGACTGTAGGTAACACTATACACACACACACACACACACACTTGATTATATGGATAGTAATATGGATGGGGAGGCTGGAGGAGCGGATCCTGTTTATCTACAATGTACAACACCTCTGCCACACACACACAGCAGCAGCAGGAGTTCTGCATCCAAATCGGAGTATAATGTACCCACTCTGAGCCCAGTCCAGCCCTTTCCAAAAAATGGAGTGGCTTATTCTAAATGACATGTCCCTCAGCAAATTACACCTAATGAAATTACCATCAGACGGTCATTAAAGGAACTGGGCTCGACTCAACCAGCACCTGGGCCACACCGCATGATTCTGCACTAACTGCTCAGTCAATAGAGAAGCCACAATAACGGCCATGGCTTGTGTACATATTGGGGTGGAGAGTGCAGATTCTTTGTGTGTATGAGCATGGGCGAGTCAAAAAGACATACAGACGTGTCCTGCTTGTTCCTTCACACTCCAGGAACAAGTCTTTAAGGAGAAGCCAACTAAACTACCTAATAGGTATCTGCACAATCTGCACTTAATATGCTTGTTGTGCGTAGTTTGTGTAACACCTCTTAACAACCGTTTAAAGAAAAAAAAAGTAAAAATAATGAAAAAAATAAACGAATAAAATTTTTAATATATACAGTATAAATAAAATGTATATATACTGTATATATACTGTATATATAATATAATATAATATAATATAATATAATATAATATAATATAATATAATATAATATAATTTTAGCTTTGCACTAAAATAGAAATATATTTTATATTTTTTTGGTAAACAGTGCAATATTTTATAAAACATGCTTTCATGGGATAAAATGCAATCCATTGAGCCCAAACTTAATAAATAAATAAATTAAAAAAAAATAATAATAATAAAAAAGAAAAACAGATATGGCTTAAAATTTTATGGAAAATCAAGGTGAACCTGGACAAACTCAAAGACAAATTGCAGTTAATATTTCTTTCTTTCTTTCTTACTTAATTAATTAATTACTAGTGTTATTGATTATGTCCCTGAATGACTTGCATGAAATAAAATAAAGATACATAAAATAATAATTTCATAAAAACTTGATGCTAAAATTGATTTCACGTTACTTTGCATTCTATTAAATATATTTTTATTTATGTAATGTTTTTACTCTTTTTTGAAGAATGTCACAAATCAGTTTATAATTAAAAAAAAAAAAAGATTTAGTTATACTTTAGGTGTAAATGAATAAGAAAACCGTAGGTGACATTGTCAAGGAGAAATCTCTTCTTGGGACTTTGAGAGGAACCAGACTTAAAGTCAATCCATCATAATATGACACCAGATACTGCTATTGTAAAACATTCTAAGACAAAAAGGTAATTATTTTTGGGAAAGTAACATTTTTTGTTTTGATTATTTCCATCTAGTATTTGTACTTCTGGTTTTATGGATGATAAAGGTTCCAGTGCGGGCGATCTGTGTTCAACACACAGCAGATTTGTGGATTTGTTCGTTCCTCAGCAAGCCTCTGCAAGCTACTATTTCAGATACACTCCTTCTCTGCTGAATTTTGTACTTCTGAGATAAAAAGGCACAAAAAGAGACTTTTAATAGCTCAATTTACAAGAACATATATCTTAACCATAATTAAACAGTTCAAAATGTTTCTTGCTCAGAAAAAAAAAAGAAGTCTGACCTATTACTCTTTCTCACAGTTCAAAATAAGGTGGATCACGTGTGTGTGATTCGCTCACTCACCTCTGGATGTATGCCCATGGCAAGTGAGCAGCTGCTTTGTGGGTTGATGGAGCTGGAATGCTTTTGATAGGGTAGCGCAGTAGGGATTATTGGAGCCCAGATTCTTTACCTCCTCAAGCAACTTTTAAAGTGATACAATTTAGAAAAAAAAAGGAAAAAAAAACCTTACATGCCGATTTCGCTGCCTGTCTTTTGTTTTCTATCACACACCTACATGTGACGCCTGTGTGACTGTTTGCTGTGTCTGTGTGTCACGTGTGATATGTATGAGAAATGTTAGCCTGTGTGTATTGTGTTTGCTGTGTGCATGTGTGGTAGCTGACAGCAGATGGTGTTTTAATAAAGTCCAGTAGGAATATGTGTGTGAGTCAACAGACAGGTCTGTGCCAGCTCAGTAATTGCTGGGCACTGTTACAGCTCCTCAGCCGGGCCGAGGTGGAAGGGGGTCCCACACACACACACACACACACACACACACACACACACACACACACACACACACACACACACACACACACACACATATATATATACATGTATGCACAAACACATGCACACTACCAGACACACAAACAAGTACATGGATATTCAAATACAAGCAGATGAACAGGACTTTAATTCTAGTTGTTTCTGTCTTCCTTGTTCTCTCTCACCCAAACACACACCATCTTGCAGCTGGAGCCAAAAAAGCACAGCTGCTCCAGTGAAAGAGTTCGGAATGCATGTGGAGACGGACAACACAAGAAAGGGAGAGAAAAAAAAGGAGTACAGGGAGAGACAGTGCAGATTGGATGAGAGATAGGGGAGGTCTCGTTCACAGCTTCAGATCACTTGCTTGGGATGAGTTTAGTTCAGCTCTCCTGCATATAACACACACAAACCTCTTAAATCATTAAGTGACATTAGCCACTTCACCACCCGCTTCACACTCCTACACACCGCATCAGGGAGCAGATACGCACAACAAACCTGCAAATTCCAACAAACAGGAACGCTAATTGCTGTAACTTCCCAATTTCAGCAGAATGTAATTGTATGATGTATCAGTGCAAAGCCATGCTTGTGCTGAGATGCAATCAACATTCATTTTGATAA
Organism: Clarias macrocephalus; assembly: GCA_011419295.1. Taxonomy (NCBI): domain Eukaryota; kingdom Metazoa; phylum Chordata; class Actinopteri; order Siluriformes; family Clariidae; genus Clarias; species Clarias macrocephalus. Next base: position 24,290 of record JAAGKR010003501.1, read on the forward strand.
GTGGACAAATCTTATTGTCTGCATGTGACCTTGTAGAATTGAATTCATTTCATTGATAGAATTTCTTGACTGTTCATCCAAGGGTCTTGTGCGCTGGTGTATGCTTGCTTGTATGTGGTGTGTGTGTGCGTGCGTGTGTGCGTGTGTGTGCGTGTGTGTACGTGTGTGTACGTGTGTGTGCGCGTGTGTGCGCGTGTGTGTGTGCGTGTGCGTGTGTGCGTGTGTGTGCGCATGTGTGTGCGTGTGTGTGCATGTGTGCGCGTGTGTGTTTGTTTGTGTGTATGAGCATGCTGAGTGTTTTATGCCTAAGAAGAGCCTCATTAACCTGCAGCCTGTGGGCTTGTGACTTACAGTACTACAGCGACAGTTCAACCATTAGCTTTATTTGCAGGTGATTTTATTACTATTACTGGATTTATTTCATGAACAGTAAATAATAATAGTAATAATAATAATAATAATAATAATAATAATAATAATAATAATCCTCCTCATCATCATCTAATTCCACACTTGTCCTATACATTCAAATGTTATTGTATGCATACATGAACAGTTGGATAGCAAAACCTTTTAGTCACAAGGGTGTTTAAAAGCACAAATGTCAAAATATTAGGTACAAATTGTTTGGGTTGTATAAGTATAAATGTTTTGTGTGTGTGTGTGTGTGTGTGTGTGTGTGTGTGTGTGTGTGTGTGTGTGTGTGTGTGTGTGTTTTTTTTCAAAATTCTACAACAAATCTTCTATACTCTAGTTTTTGCACAATGCATAAATCAGTTTTCAACAACGTTTGTAGTTTGATTATGCAATTAAGTATCAATCATATAGTTGATTTTAGAAACATTTCTCTACATTGAAAACATCACTACACTTTCTTTTGTTATGTTGACATGGGAACATGCAATGCTCACACAGTAGCGTTTACTACTGTGACCATCAAATGTTCTGACAGTGCATAATTTGTTTGCCAATCAAAAGCAACATGTTTAGAATATTAAACAACCCATTGAAGTAAATTTGCAGTCAGTGCTTAACAACAACAACAACAACAACAACAACAACAACAACAACAATAATAATAATAATAATTTTTGACTGTCCCTTTGACATGCCATAATTTTTGCTGTACTCTAAATATGAAATATTCCAAATCTACATAGTAATTTATAGATGCTGTATATTCAGCCCAACTGTTTTAAAACTGTTTTAATGTATATTACAGTGCCTGGTCAAAACAAACAAACAAAATGTTTAAATGGTTAAAGTAAATCATTTATCTGCCCCAAACAAAGAAATAAAAATTTCCAGAATATGAATTGTCTATTTTATTATTAAAAGCTGAGAGCACATTGCTAAACCATCAAGTTAAAAGCTTGTTAGGGAGCATAAAGATTGGACTTTGGACCAATGGAAAAAGGTTGTGTGATGTTTGTCTGTTGTCGCATGTTTTCTGATGTTTTCGGAAAAAAAAAAAAATAAATACTGTGTATATCAGCCCTATCCCAGAGCGATGGTTGAATCAGGGAAAGAAGCCAAGTGCATGCAGTGGTGCACACCTCATGCACAGTGGCCACTGTATAAGCCTGGAGGCAGGGCAGTGTTGTGATCGAAGTTCACTTGGTCAGGTCTAGGCTCAGCAACATTATGTGGCAAAAAAATTAAGTCAAGATTGTGAAAGAGTGGTTCTGGGAGCATGAGGAATAATTTTTACACATGAATCCTTTTGTCCAATTGACATTGCATGCCATAATCAAAGCTAAGGGCACGTGAGCAAACTATGAATGTTTGATTATATATATATATATATATATCACCAAACAATAAGTGTTAAATGTCTTGAGGTCCAAAATACATAGTATACAAGGAATTACCCATCATCATTTTTATAAACATGGTAACCCAGCCACTGAGGGGTGCACAGGTCAAGACACCCCTAGCACTGGTTCCCCACCCAGAAAGTTGAAGAGAGGCATTCAAACATTCCAAATCAAATATGCGGATCTGCTGATGTGCTGTGGTGACCCTTAATGAAAATACTGAGAAGAAATGGGAATTTGAAAATAGGACATTTTACTAAATACTGTATTTTTAAAATCGAATGCCAACATCCAAATCCCCCTTAAATGGTCCTACCTGGAACTTTCCTGTTCTTTTTTTTATTATGGTGCAAACTACAACCGAATCTCCCTTGATGCTTAACATGTTTATTTCACATTAGCTCACAAGAAATTATTTTTATCTTGTTATGGAAGAGCCTTTCCCATTCCAAATCATGCTGATTGTTCAACAAACTATTAATTGTCATCCTCCAAATAGGGCAGATGAGAAAATTTTTTTGCACCAAATCTACCTGGAACTTTACAAACACTGGCCTGAGGCAGTTTCTAAAATAAAACTTCAAATGCTCCTGACAGCTTTTGCTGATAAGCACAACAGCACCCTTTGTTCATGTCTAAACATGGCTCTTCTCTCTGACACTGTGAACCCATATCAAACTCTCAGTCCTGCATACTTTTGGACCTGAAGTATCCTTAGAGCCCCCTCAGGGCAGGGAGAGATCAGGAACCAGGCTAAGAGAAGTTGAGTTATGAGAGAGCTGACACAAGCATCACACAAACAGTTTGGAACTAAGCAGTCTCTCTCCTGAGCCATTGAGCGTTGCTTCTAGGTCCGGCATCTATTTGCTTTTAGCCAGCCTTTCAGACTAGCCTGCCCAGAAGGTCCAAGCCTACACCATCAATCTTTCAGACCAATGGAAAGAGGGAGGAGATTCAGGGAGGCACTTCTCACTGTTTAAGCAAAGGAGGAAGAGGTGGAAGTGGGTCAGGAGCTCCAGAGCGAAGCGAGAGCAGCTGCCCGGAGACGAAAAGCCACCTCCAGGAAGAGTCATAGCCCTCACCCTTTTACCCAGCACTGGAGACAAGGCAGCTGGTCAGAGCCCCGAGACTGAGCTGTGTGGTCACATGACTGCTAGAGACCACTGAGGTCACATGACCTGCAATGCCATGGGCATCCAGCCAAGATTCCAACACTGAAAACTTCAATTGACCTGCGGTCCTTAGGCAGCTGGTCATTCTGTCCAAGAAAAATATGTTTAGGATATTATTGAGTGGAATATGTGCTGTAAGTGCAGTTATACAACAAGGTCGAATGTTAAGTTCAAACGTTCTTGATCTGGTTCAAAGAACAACTTTGGAAGGAAAAACCCATGTAAATCAGTTAGAGTAGTATAACCTACTATATATGGAGACCCTGATATTATGCAAAGTGTGATATCGCCTAAACTAATTTTAAAACATTTGGACAACATTACAAACTTTTACATACTCATAATTATTATTTTTTCCATACCTAGCATCAGATTTGTACTGTATTGATCTTGCTTGACATTTCTGTAGATTAAACTGTGATGTGTGAAAAGCATTTAAATGCCTTCAATTTACTGTATCTTAAAATAAATAAGTAATTATATGTATACATAACACATTCCTATTTTTGTTTTGAAATTCAGTAAGATTTAAAAAAAATCAGGATATTAAATACAAACTAAAAATTAAAAAAATTTTTTTTTATCAAATATCAAATGTTCTACATTGATGTTTACCATGTTTAGGCCATATATGCTAAGCATTACTATTTGTAACATAATTAATAGTTAATTAGGCTAAACAGAAGTTTCAGTAGAAGATAAAACTTTTGATTTGATATGATAAGCACTAGCGTTCCTGAATAATTAACATTTGGCCTAATTTACATTAAACTTGCTTTCTGAATGAATAATAATAATAATAATAATAATAATAATAATAATAATAATAATAATAATAATAATATTATTCTTATTATTCTTATTATTCTTATTCTTATTATTATTATTATTATTATTATTATTATTATAGTTATAGCTCTATTTTTTCTTCTCAGATATTATTTCTTTTTCTTTATTTTGAATTATGTTTTTACAGGCAAACTTTTCCCATAGCTGGTAGGAAATAACACTTAATAAAATTAACCTCAATAAATGAGGTTTAAATGTTTATGTACATCACATTGACTGATACAATTTCAGAAAATAAAATACCATATGTGGTGTAAAAAAATAGATTTTTTAATACAAAGGGGCATATTTATTTATTTATTTATTTATTTATTTATTTATTTATGTATTTATTTATGTATTTTTCCTTCCTTTTCCAACTCTGTATAGCAAAATTGAATATTCAGACTGTAATAAAATAAGATACTATAGCTAAAGAGTTTATGAAACAATACTGCATGATGAAACTAACACATTGTTGTAAATAGACAGAAGGCATTAAATATACTTTCTCTGACAAGGCAGGCCAATGTTAGATAGTTGTAGCCCATGAAGTATGTGGAAAAAGCAATAACTTATTTATGATGTAAACATTTAACTTCCTAATCCATTTTCTTCTTGAAGGGTGAAAATGTAGCCAGTGTGTCTGTAGGCGACCTGTGCCATCACAGGGAAGTAGAGAAGAGGGGGAAGCTTTCAACATTTTTAACATTTGATCCGAGCTGTTACTCCACCAACGGCCATTATCTGTTTTCTGATATCTGTTTATGCCTGCTTGTGCAAAAAATGAATTTAAAACTACAACACATTATAGACATCTATAAAGACGATGAAAAATAAGGTGGAGTGATTATTAATAATTGCAGAGGAAGCGGCTGTAATTGTTTGTTGTCAGTGTTGTTTTAGTTGTTGTGTCACTGTTACAGGCTGAGCTCCCTGTCAGAGGTACACAGCCTGGAGCTGCAGATGGATGTAATTTCATCAAGACTTTTTTTTTTTTTTTTACCACAAATCATATAAAAGACTCTGCATGAGAAAAAAGAGTGTAAGAGAGAAGAACACCGAGAGCTGGAGAAAAAAGAAAAAGAAAAACATGCATAAACACTAACATAGTGTAATATAAGTGATATTAGTGGAGAGCCAAAGTGTGCCAAAAGGCTAGCTATGTAGAAAAACATGTTGTTGGATGCAACTATTGTTGTTTCTCTGCAATTTTTCCTTTTCATTATCGTGTTTGCCTTTATTCTTTTGGTTTACTTTAGAAAAGTCGGAAATAGTTCATTGAAGAAATTTGCATGGTTCTTTCTGGGACTTTTAGTGATTATGTTCCCGGGATTTCATTCCCACATGTTTCCCGCACCTGGAAATGTTCCATTGCAGTCCTTCACAGAGCTGCTATCAACCTCTATTGTTAGAAAACAGTGTGGATGAACGTGGACAGATTTATCACTCATAATGCAATGTCTAATGCTCATTTTTGTGAGGTTGAGACATCGCCGGATTCCTGTGGAGTGAAAACGGTTCCTGTCTGATTGTTGGGGGAAAAAAAGGGATTATAGTCTGTGTGAGCCACGGAGGCAATAAATTTGGCTTTCCTGCACTATTGTCACAGCCAGTTTGACTGTGTATAGTCGGTATAGTTGTGTGTGTGTGTGTGTGTGTGTGTGTGTGTGTGTGTGTGTGTGTGTGTGTGTGTGTGTGTGTGTGTGTGTGTGTGTTTTATTCATACAGGGTATGAAGAACATCTGTCTTCACTCTGTTCTACACTGTTTTCAGTAACGCTTCACAAGACACTACATTCAGAATCTACTCTTCTGGAAGTGTCTTCTGAAATTAGTGCACACACACACACACACACACACACACACACACACACACACACACACACACACACACACACACACACACACACACACACACACGAGAGCAGTCATGTGTCCAATAGAATGTAGTTTGCAGCCCATATTCAATGTGCTTTCCCATGATTCCTTCTGCTACACCAGTATATTGGAATTCATCATCATCAAAAAAGAGCAAACAAATGCACATGAAGCTTTTTATAGCAGGGTTTTATCACAGCATGGCACAGACAAGAGATAGATGTAAGTATTGCTGATGCTAGCATGAGGAGCTGGAGAGGGTTAAAATGCCAAAAATATCATTCAGAATGACAGTATGTAAACTGTACAAAGTTTAAATGAAGGAATGGATGGATGGATGGATGGATGGATGGATGGATGGATGGATGGATGGATGGAGATGTAAGAGGGAGCCAACTTTGGTTTCATAAATGCTAATCATGTGTCAAAATTCCGGTTATGTTTTGCACATTGTTCACTGTGTCTAAAAGTGGTGCACTAGTACATTCATCCAACAACTTTACCAATTTAAACCCACAGTGTGCCATGTGCAAAATTACAGCATGTATATTTTATTTAAGAGATTTAACTTTAGCCTGTTATTGAGATACACGTGCAAATATATATATATGGAAAGCTTTAACTAGTTTTGATAATAATGACCATGATAAAAAAATGGTGTTTTATTGTATAATATAATAAATAGATGGTGTTACATTAGATTATTATGGTATGTAAAGTATGATAAAGAATGTATACATTTTAACTAATGTACACAACATCTAATTCAACATAATAGCAAGCCTTTAATACTGCAGTCATCAAACTGCCCCCTTAAATACATGCCTCTGTGACTGTCAGGGCAACTAACACAAGCTTAATATATCTGATTCATGCATTTTTACAGTAATTATGTCATTTTTTATTTTCAGAATTTACATTTTTAATAAATATTATCTGCCTCGTACTGACTGATTAAATTTGGAAAAGCTATTGAACTCCAGTACCAAGCAGTGTAGTACACACTTAGTAGTTTTCACATAAGTCACTATGTGCCAGACATTAGCTGTAATTACTACATACGTTTTATCTAGGGCAACGCAGTGGCACAGTGCTTAACATTGCTGTCTCACAGCTCCAGGATCCCAGCTTCAATCCTGAGCTACAGTTACTGTGTGAGTTTCACATGTTCTTCATATGAATTTCCTCCCCAAGTAAGCGGTAATTGCACTGGCTGCTCTAAATTACCATTAGGTATGAATCTGTAGTATCGGCTATGGACGCGAGTTGCATCTGGTGAGGGCCGCTTATTTTTTTACCCTTTTTTTTATTGGACTAGACTAGCACAGCACTGATCAGGTGAACAGAAGAGCATTAATCACCACCTATCCTACCCAAGGCTCACCCATGCCCACGGGGACCAAAGGCCAGCCCGTCCGGTCAGATCCCACAGAAAAGCCAATGAACACCCAATGCACCACAGCCTGCTGGCAAGGTTCCCAAACCAACCTCCAAACTCAATCCAATTGAACATCCATGGGATTTACTGGACAAACAAGTCCAATGCACGAAGGGGAACAGCACAAAACCCACATTACTCAAAGGATCCGCTGAAAATGTCTTGGTGCCAGACACCATAGCACACTCCCAGAGGTCTTGTGGTGTCATTTCCCTAGCAGTCAGAGCAGCACAAGGTTAACCCAAGCAAAGGGTGGTTTTAATGGCAATGTTTTTTAGTTTGTTTGCATTAGGTTTATGAAATCACACCAAGATAAACTGACAAAATATTAATCTAATCTCACCGAAGCATCAACCCATCTAGATTGCGACATTGTCAAACTCATCTGTCCTGCTGTCCTTGCAGGAACATTTGTGTGTGTGTGTGTGTGTGTGTGTGTGTGTGTGTGTGTGTGTGTGTGTGTGTGTGTGTGTGTGTGTGTGTGTGTGTGTGTGTGTGTGTGTGTGTGTGTGGTGTGTGTGTGAGAGAGAGAGTTTAGTGCTAATTTTTATTATAGTGCTAAAAATAAATTGACTGGACTTGGGGCTGAAGGTTGTGTGTGTGTGTGTGTGTGTGTGTGTGTGTGTGTGTGTGTGTGTGTGTGTGTGTGTGTGTGTGTGTGTGTGTGTGTGTGTGTGTGTGTGTGTGTGTGTGTGTGTGTGTGTGTGTGTGTGTGTCAGGGGGCTTACAGAGCATTACACTTATGTGCAGTGACAGGAGCTCATCACTGTCAGCCGTCTGAGAACTGGGCTTTGATGGAAATGACTGTAACTGCAAGCCAATGTCACAGATGGATTTGTGTTGACAAGGATTGTATTCAAGGGCACAATGAAGCTCATTCTTAAACTTTTCCCCCCTCTTAATTGTTGGAGGAGACTTGTGAGGGCAGGTCTAGATGACTGAGGCATGATGGGTCAAATGTCTGTGATTGTGTTGAGGATAATTAGGCTTTACACTGATTATGCACGGCATTCTTAAATGACAGGGAAATGCTACAGTTGATCAAAAAAGAGGAGCGTGGAGCAGAAACAAGAGAGTGTTTATTTATTTATTACTGATTGTTGATTGCTTGATTGATTAATTGATTGATTGATCTACATGTACATATGATCATTTCGGTAATATTGCTTACAGAAGCTTGATCGGTGGATTCAGCTTGTGGAAATTTCTTGCAGTGTGTGTGTGTGTCTGTGTGTGTGTGTGTGTCTGTGTGTGTGCATGTGTGTGTTTGTGTGTGTGTGTGTGTGTGTGTGTGTGTGTGTGTGTGTGTGTGTGTGTGTGTGTGTGTGTGTATTAATAACCAAACTGAACCTTCCCCTTTTCCAGTCTGATCTCTGTAATGTGCTGGAACTGAAGTAGCCACTAGGTGGTGCATTAGTACAGTGATTTCCCCCCTCTGACAGTATATTGTCACAGTAATGACTATAACACCATGCATATCCTTCACCTAAACAATTACCAATAACACCACACCCCAGTGCTTCATTTTAGCTCAGTGACAAATCTTACACTGTGAGGACGTAACTCAAAAACTAGTCATCTATATCAACTGCGTCGGAACACAGTAGCGGTATGAACGTAACGCCATGTTTACAATAAGAGGTGATGATAACAACATTTTCTGTTGGTACACGGCGAAAGCTCCAAGCGGAGTAAAGAGAACAATATACAGTACGGCAACAGTCGGAGCTTCTAGTTAACATCAGCACACTCTGGGAAGTTTTTAACCATGACTCTGGATGCTTCTTGGTCCAGTGTTTGTTAATTTTCTCAAGACATGTATTTAACCACACAAACAAGTCAGCACCTTCGGCAACAGCTATTCTGATCTCAGGCACACGGCCGACCTTGTGAGACCTGCGATGCCAAGCCTAGCTGGCAGGCGCTGGAAGCCAGAATGGCTAGAGGGACAGACGGAGGGGTAGAGGGATGGGGGGAGTGGGGGGTTGGGTAGGAGTGTGCAGCTGTGTTGTTGTGTTCCTGTTGACATGAAGCAGCTAAACAGTACCAGCTTGCTGGAGCTCTTAACCTCTCCTCTCCCACCCATCTAATAAAGTCCTGAAAGACTTCCTGACTCGCTCATATGGCTTTGTTTAGGGTTGCAGTGGGGAGAACCATTATTGAACAAACACACACACACACACACACGCACACACACACACACACACACACACACACACACACACACACACACACACACACACACACACACACACACACACACACACACACACACACACACACACACACACACATGCACGCAAGCACACATACAAACATGCACACACACGCATGTACAGACGCTCACAAAGACACACACTCACACACACACACACACACACACACACACACACACACACACACACACACACACACACACACACACACACACACACACACACACACACATGTATACACACGCATACATGCCAATGCGCTACAACAATAGTGGCTAACAACAAAGCCAGAGATACACACTCATCAGCAGAGGGTGAAAATAGGACAGGGATTATACAGATATTGATTGAGTGAGATGGGGTGAGAAAAGAATAAAAAAAGAAAGAGAGAGAGCAGGAGAGCAAGAGGAACGAATAAGAGGAAGGCCCCCTTTTGCTTTGTGAACGTGTAATGGCACTTCATTTTAATTTTATGGTTTGCCAGTGCTCCGCAGAGGGAAATTGTTTTCTATGTGGTTACACAGCTTGTCAACAGAGAAAGAGAGCAAGAGAGTGAACGAGAACGAGCGCGGGAGAGGGAGCACGCCAAATAAAACAGCTGTGGTGGCAATTGAATTTGTATTCACAGTAAAGTAGGTTAACCCAGTTAAAAGTCAGAAATCCAATTGCAGCTGCAGATCCACGCGGCTGTGGCGGCAGATCTCCTGGGGTTTGGGAATGTTCCTCTCATTCACCCTGGTTTGAAAATGTCACATTGTATCAGCACGGTAAGAGAGCGATAGATGTGGAGATGCGGGAAAAGTGAAGCTATGATGCTCTTTTCGATTAGTCCTAGCATGTGGCTTCCAGTTTCATGGTGAAGTTGTTCTATACACACACACACACACACACACACACACACACACACACACACACACACACACACACAAACATATTACTTTTGGTGGCAAGCAGACTGACAGCTTCATCAAAGAACTACTTCGGCTTTATCGTGGTTTTGAAGGTTTGTCTGTTCATTTGCTTTTTGGAGTGTGTACCTGATGATCCCTCATGTAGACCCTGTAAAAGTCTGTGGAAGAGGATGTACAGTATTTCATTTAAAAAAAAACAATAGCTAAGAAACAGTGTCCATCTGTTACTTTGGTATGTATGGAATAATGTATTATTATTATTATTATTATTATTATTATTATTATTATTATTATTATTATTATAGGCCTACAATAACATGGCTGCAAGTGACTGCAAATAGCAAGAAAATATTGTGCACAGACATGAAGACTGTAATAGTGTTTCAAACTTTCAAGTAAGTGTGTGTAAAAAGAAAAAGAGAAAGAATGACATTTAAAAATGATGTGTATGAACATATGCAAATGTGCTAGGCCAAATGCTGTTGTTTTGGCACAACAGCATGCGTGCATGGACACAATGAGTGTGAGGCATTTGAAGCAACGCTACTCCGCCATTTCTTCCTCTGTGGTGGTCTTCCATAAACCGGCACCACTACATCTGCCAGCACAGGGGCTTCTGCCTGCCTCCTCTCGCCCGCTCTCCCTCACCCGCTGGGGCACAAACGGGCATGGGCTGCACAACCTCTTCCCCCTCTCGCCCTGAGCCACGGCCCAGCCAGAGATGCCATCTGATAGGAGTGTGTCATAATGAAGGTCCAGCATGAGGCTAAATGTGTTGTGGTGGCTGGGCGGCGCGCAACGCTAATGACTGTTCTCCGCCAGCGCTGGAGGCCTTTGCTCGGCTTTGTCAGGGCATATGGCACTTGCCACAGCCATGAGGTTATACGCAGAGAGAAAGAGAGAGAGAGAGAGAGAGAGAGCGAGAGAGAGCGAGAGAGAGCGAGAGAGGGCGAGAGAGAGTGAGTATACTGTACATGACTGTGGAAACTACACTAACACATAACTGCTCTAGAGAACTCCAGGACTATAACAGGACTCCTGATGCAGCAAATGTCTTATAAAAGAATTTTGTCCATGAACTTATTATATATACACGTAAACAGTAATCAAAGAGTTTTATCATGATCCATCATGAAGTTTTAGGAACAGCACTTTTGAATACAAACTATATTTGTTGAGTTCATTAATTAGTTAATTGATTCGGGAAATCTGCCGCCTTTGAGAAAAAATTCAATAAATTATTATTATTTTTTTTTAAAGAGTAGCTTTTTTTTTCTCAGTAGAAAAACCATTGCACCAGCATAACAGACCCAGAAATCAAGGTTAGCTTGGCTCTTGCCATCAGCCTAACAGGCTTGGAGACTGAGGTTAGTAGATCAAGCAGATTCTGACAGCGTTTCAGGGCCTTGCAGGTCATCACGTGTCAGCTGACTTTTGAATCCAAGATGTAGGAAGCCACTGAGGTCTAAGTCTATGAGCCGATGCCTTTCCAGCCGAATTGTCTTTTTGTAATAGCTTTATATTAATTTGCTGGGATTTAATGATTTAAATGGCACGCAATCAATAAGAAGAGAACAAAGTCAGTTAAATGTGTGTTACAGTTAAAGAGGTGTGGAAGAGGGGGAAGCTGGAATAACGCTGCGTTTTCATTGCTCACTTTTATAGTCCTCAAGTTATCCAAATTAGCTTAAAGGATTGATAATTCTTCCTTAATATAACACTGTTAGAGAGGACCTTAACTGTGACTTCCCCATTCTGGTTTTGTCAAACGGTAAATAGGGGCTTGGTTGTGGAAATTAAAGCAAAATCGCATAACAAGGAATTTTAATTTGATTAATTCATTGTTGTGTTTGGATGCGGCGCAGAGGAAACCGCAGCCGCTTCCACGTTATTTGTTCCACTGACTAATGACAATTTCCTGCACAATAACAGCAGTATAAAATACAGCCTGAGAGCGAAGGGAAGCCTCGGAAACATCGACGAAATAGAAGCCAAAGGGAAAACAAATAACCTTGCCTCTAATTCCTCTGCTGGGCTACTGGTGGCTGTGCTGCTCCACTGTCTCTTACAACTTTTGTGGATAATTTGATTTAGAACAGAGACAGACAGACAGACGGACAGACGGACAGACAGACAGACAGACAGACAGACAGACAGACAGACGGACGGAGGAAGAAGAAGAAGAACTTACTCCTGGTTTATATTTGGTCTAGGAAATGTTTCAAGTCTAAACGCAAAAACTAATCCAATTGAGGTGTTAAGGGAAATGAACGATATACTTCTGAATTTAATGAATACTTTACAGGCAAAAGGTGTGTGTACTGTACAGTATATCCTTATAAATATACTTGTTTACAATACACCATGTCCACTTGTTACTACACTTTCAACACTCAAACTAGTCTAACACAGGCTTCTATGACTGAAATGAAAAAAATCTCTCTCTCTCTCTCTGTCTCTCTCTGTCTCTCTCTGTCTCTGTCTCTCTTTCTGTCTCTGCTTCCCCCAGAACTGATTGCATGCAGCTGGGGCACATTGAGAACATTTTAATATTATGCAGAAGATTAGAGCAAACTAACTACATTATTCTCCAATTACACTCATTTCATCCACCTGACGTCTTTATTTCCTTCCTCCGTGCGATTAGCCTAATGTGAAAATCGGAATGCGCTTAGGACTGTTCTGATTGTTCCTGGGCCGCTTATTATGTCACCTCAACCATTTCAGACTCGTCTTTTATTGTAACTGTAAATAAAACGATTAGAGGCAGACGCAGCCGGGCCGGGGAGATTTCATTCTGGGATCTGCTTATCAACATTCTTGGAAGGTCTGGAAAGCCAGCTCAGTACTCCAGCATGATTCTAAAGACCCCCCAAAACACACACACACACACACACACACACACACACACACACACACACACACACACACACACACACACACACACACACACACACACACACACACACACACAGAAATATACACAGATACCCCTGCCCGAGCCCCATTACACAGCCAAATCTGGAATGGCACAGGAATTACTATGTATTACGTTCAATAAGACGGAAACGTAATTTATCAATTTAGATTCAGAGCGAGTACAAGCTCACATCCTGTACAAACCTCAATTCAACCCCCCAAACACTTTCAGTACATGCGCACCCAAGCTGTCTTACTGCCCCGCGATGTGTGTTCAGATTGTCTGGTGAACAGGTGGGAGTGTTGTACCTCTGTGTTATGACTATGACTATGAGGTATATGCTAATGTCCTTTTGTAAGGAGGAAGGTTGGTGAAAGTCTCTTTCCTGTAAAGCAGCCCCGAATTGTGGGTGTTCTGAGCACACGTGGGGTCTGATTAAGGAGGAGGAAATAAGATACCAAGGCAGCGGGAGAATTAGCAACAAGTTCAGCACAAAACAGTACACCCCCCTCGACACACACACAAAGCTCCAGATGCTCATAGACAACAGAGCCTATATATTTTATTTGGTTAGAGCACTCGGCACGGTGGTGTAGTGGTTAGCACTGCCGCCTCGCACCTCCAGGGTCCGGGTTCGATTCCCGTCTCTGTGTGCATGGAGTTTGCATGTTCTCCCCCCGTGCTTGGTGGGTTTTCTCCGGTTTCCTCCCGCAGTCCAAAGATATGTAGGTTAGACTTAATTGGTGTTCGAAATTGCCCATAGTGTATGAATGTGTGTGTGTGTGCCCAGCGATGGAATGGCCCACTGTCCAGGGTGTACCATGGAATAGGCTCCAGGCCTGAATGCAGCATAAAGTGGTATAGATGATGAGTGACAGAGAGTAGAACACTCAGTAAATATTCATCATGTTCTAAGAGTTTTACACTGTAATGTTTCCAAAATACTTTTCCAACTGTAGGGTAATAATGATTTGCTTTACACTGATATGCAGATATGCAAATCATTAAATGGGCATGATTTACTTGAATTTCCAGGTAAGACTAAACTTAATGAAAGCCCTAAGATAACCTAACTATGCCTGGTGTTAAAGTTAAACCAGGGCTTCTGATGAAGTTTCTCAGGGATGAAGTTCTAAAACCAATTGACAGAACAGTTGTGAGACTCTCAGCAGCAGTAAAAGTGTGAATTGTGCAAACGTTTTTAAGACGGCCCTACGTCCACGATTGACAATTCTGGGTGATGTGACTTGGACCCCAGTGCTATCGTTTGTTAAACATTCAACAACTTCATCGTTGTGCTTCATTCGTAAAAAATCAAAGGACAACTTGTCACCAACTTCCAGAAGAGTCTGTCTGTGCCCAGCATTTCAGACGTGAAGCATACTGTACTACCAAAACTACCAGAATGGTATCCAAGCATGAGTGAAATGCTGAGATAAGTGCAGTATTGTGACAGGGAATAATGTAGAGAAATAAAGGTAAATGTTAACTCTCATAACTGTGTTCTGTTTTCCTGCACAATCAACAGTTTCCAGTTTGACATGAAAGCCCTTCATAGTAAGCTACTTTGGCAAATGTGCTTCGTATAATTTGAAAAGTTTTGCCACAGTTAAAAAGCCTTTGATAATCTGCAGTGTAAACAGAGGTGCAGATCCTAAAATCCGAGACATGGCTAGCAAGGGAAAAGTTGGAATCATTTACTGGTAGTCTGGCAGTCAGTTAGCTACATAACAAACGTGAATATTATGAGAAATTAGCATGGATGATGTCGTATAGTTTGACAGATTTTGCCCAGTTAATAGCAGAGAAAGGCGGCACGGTGGTGTATTGGTGTAGTCGTCACCTCGCACTTCCAAGGTCCAGGTTCAATTCTTGGCCACGTTCGATTCTTGCCTCTGTGTGCATGGAGTTTGCATGTTCTCCCCATGCTTGGTGGGTTTTCTCCGGGTACTCTGGTTTCATTCCACAGGCCAAAGACCTGCAGATTATTATAATAATGGGCGTTCCCAAAATTGCTGTAGTGTGTGAATGAGTGAGTGTGTGAGTGTGTTTATGTGTGTGTGCCTTGCTATTGATTGGCACCCTGTGCAGGGTGTACCCCGCCTTGTGCCCTAAGTCTCCTGGGATAGGCTCAAGCCCCCCACAACCCTGAATATGGGATAAAGCAGTATAGATAATGAGTGAGTGAGTGAGTGAGTAATAGCAGAGATGATTACATGCTGTGTTATACAGAGATACATCCGGTTATAGCAATTTTAATATTCTTACTTGACTTTCAACAGATGGGAGAGGCCTTAATTTTGTGCTTAGATTGAGATATTCTTTAGTGATTTTTATTAGGAGCATAAAAGGTATGATTAAAGTCGATGCAGTTAGTAACTAGCCAGAGTCACCAAATAATGAATGCTATATATATATATATGTTAACAACTGAAGAGAATAATCATGGCAAATGCATGTCACAAAAAGCCAATAGCCTGCTAGAACAGTTCAGTGGACCAATGTTATGTCTATTGTTATTGGCGACCAGTTCTGGATGTAATACAAATGTATAAATTATAGCCATAGATAATCAGCCATATTTAAAAATAAAAATGAAATAAAAGCTAAGCACTTAGAATTAGGACAAGTTGTAACCATGTATGTGACAATTGCAAGGTAGCGTGCTATTATTTACTAGTTGTGTTATTTAGGCTTACATCCTAAAATATTTTTGATGAATGAAAATGTGTAATAGTATAACTCCTTCCCAACTTTAACAATAAACAATAATACTAATAAACTCTCAATATAAGTGTTATTGGTTTAAAATGACACTTTCTGAAATGGATTTATTTATGCATTAAAATCGTTTGTGTAATTCCATGCACACTCTAGGAACGCTGAACCCCTGCACTCCAGCATAACAGAGAGTCTAATGATTTGCAGTAACTTGTTTCAGTAGCCTGTGATGTCCCCTCATCCAGCACAAAGTCGGGTATCAGGTTGTTATGACCTTGTGCAACAGGTGAATACCTTAAAGTTACTGACCTTTTAAACAACAGAATGGATGACCGTATGTCATTACATCAGCATAGTAAATGTGGTCACCCAAGCCTGACTGCTTCTGCTGTAACAGAGCTTCAGTCTTTGCCCCTCCAGGCTATGCCAAACTCAGTGTAATGTTTAATCTCTCTTTTGTCACCGGTTGCTTTGCAGATGGATCTCTATTTGTCTCGGAATGCAAGGAGCAAGCAGGAAGGACGTGTGGCCATTGTTTGTAGCTTCAGATGATTTAAATTTTTTTATGTGTTTGTGTGTTGCAGTGAGGATCACAGAATGAATTATAAGAGATAAACAAAAAGACGGGAAAAAAATGCAACAAAGACAAACAGAGAGCTTTGTAATGACCCAAAAAGGTAATTCCTGCATCATTACCTGTCCCTGTCATCTTCCACTCCACCACAGGACAAAAATACAGATAAAATATCAGTATATCTGCTTAGTCCTTTCCATGGATTCAGGCAGCAAAAGGATAAAGTTACAAACTACCCTTTATTCAGCGTGTCTTAAAATTCACTCAATACTGCCAACGATGACTAAGAAACTAGCATAACCTGAAAAAGAAAAGAAAACAACAACAAAAATCTGTGAAAATAACCAAGCAATAGTCATGATAAAATCATACAACGAAAACAATTAGACATGCTTCATATAACCTTAACTACTATCCAAGTTTATGCAGCAGCATCAAGTGCAGTTCCAGCATGCGGTGCTATTGCACATGACTCTATCAGTAGAGCAGAATGTGTTACTATTTTCTATTTATAAATCTGTATGTCTATCATATGAGACATAAACAGTGATGGAATAAATACAAACACACTGATAGGTAAAAATATCGCTCAAATATACACTGATCCGCCATAATATTAAAACCACCTAGGTTTCATGGGGCTCCCCTTCTGCCCCTGGGGTGGCTCTGCCTGTGTATGGTTTTGGGTGGCTGCGGCACTCACAGGGCTTCTGGGAGTGTACTGGGGTTTCTGGCACAGGATGTTCATAACAGATCCTTTGGGCACTCTGAGTTGCAAGGTGGATCCTCAGTAGATTGGACTTGTTGGTCCAGCGCACCCCATTGGTACTCAATAGGTCAGATGAACAACACAGTTGTGACGCATATTTTAAGCAACACATTTTATTAAATGTTACAAGATCACCATAATCTTCAAATTTAAAATTACTTTTAAAAAAACTAATCAACTAAAATAAAATTCATTTTAATGAAATACTCATTATTTATTTTCAAAGGCCACAAGGAGCCGTAGCAGAGGGATGAAAGAGCCACATGCGTCTCCGGAGCCGCGGGTTGCCGACCTCTGGCCTGGATGAAGATGTGGTCTTCAGTAATTCCTATTTAGAAAATTCTTTGAGGCTTTTCACAAAAACACTGTGAATTTCTGACTGAAAGAATCATACATGCACCTACTAGCAGTAGCTAGGTGACATCATTAACTCAGGTTGGCATCTTACATGCCAAAACTGGTACATCAAGACTCCATTTTGAAGATGTAAATCTTCTGTCAGTGTAAAATAATTTATGACAGAAGCTTGTTTGAGCACCCCCTGTTCCAGCAGGTGTGTGCAGAGTTTGTTACTCAGGAATGTGTGTTCATAAATCTTACTAATCACACAGCTAATAAGGGTCGCTATAATGGACAGAAAAGTTACCCTCTGCTCTATTGCATAATAACTGGCAACAGATCACACAACGTTGATCAGGCAGCTGTTCATCGAGCATGACTGTCCACTGATTTCTCAGATCTGCATTGTTTAGTGTCAGTGGTGTCATGATCACAAAGCTTGGAATCATTTTAGTGAATGCCTGTTTCTTTTTTGAAAAAAAAAAAATTCTATTACATTTTTACAAAAAAAAAAAATAGAAATTATGGTTTTAAGGTTAGGTCTAAGGTCTTTTATCTTTGATAAAGTTTAAGTAAGCAGGAATCGTAACATAGTCTTATACCTGTGCAAAACTAAAAAGAAAGTTATTTCAATCAATATTACTGCTAATAATAGTAAAAACAGTAATGTTAATAATAATCATACATCATTGTGTATTCATTTCATTGTCCAAGATGCTGTTTGGACAGTAAAATCTCTAGTGTGAGTGTTTATTAGAGCTTAATGAGATATGGTGTGCTAGAGCTTTGCATTTGCCTTGCATCATCTCAGCAATTAGAAACACAGCCACTTGGGATATATCTTTCAGAACAAAAGTGCTTCATTTGACTCTTTACAGATGATAGGCTAAATATAGAGGATTAGATTTAGTGGATTGGTCTTGCTTAGAGAACACAATTAGAGAGGTTATTCTTCATGCTAAATGAACTGGACAATCGGTAGAGGTCATCCGCTTTGTTCTGATGCAAGACACGCTCGTGTTGCTGTCTGGTCTCTATTAGCAGCTGGAAACGTACGCTGGAGTTACTAAAGCACTGGATGAAGCAGATAACCTCCGGAGCTGAACAGTACAAATTTAAAAGTTTTAATTCTGTACTGGGTGCTTTTAATTCTCCATTCTGCTCTGAGCAGATCCACTCACATGGTTTGTCTTAGTATTTATAAGTGATTGTGATTTAAGACTTTCTCATGTTGGTCACATCCTAATTAATGTTAATCTTTGGGGCTTGTGTTACATAAGGGCTGATGACTTCATAGGACCTCTTTCTCTCTCTCTCTGACACAGTGACTGGCTTTGGTGTAAAGGTATTTCTTGCCCTGTTTTGATCGTTTATTTGTTTGATTGGTTTAAAATCGCATTGCGTTTGATAAATCCCAACCACTAAATCACTGTAGTTAGGTCCATTTTTCAATATATAAACCAATTAATTAACCAAAACAAAATGAACCACTAGTTCATTGGAACGAATGAATGAATGTGATAATTGAACCAAGTGCACACAGGTTTTCTTTATTCTGTAAGCTTCACATTTGAGCTTCATATCTTCATATCTTCCCCCTGGTATAAAAAATTACAAGAGTCACAAAAGTCTGCTTGTGTCCTGCGGGTTCCACAGGTTCCTGGTCCTACACACCTGCACTTTGTGTACATGCAGTGATTTACTCATGTTGTAAATTTCACAGAGCAGGTCATAGAACAAAGACTAATCAACTCAGAAAAAAATATATTAATAATAATAATACTACTACTGCTACTAATAATAATAATAATATACAGTATACAGTATATACACACTTATGTGGGGTGTTCAAGTCAAAGTGAGACTTTTGATTGTGCAGAATAACAGAACATGAAAGTAGATCTTCATTTCTCTATATAATCTCCCAGGAACTCCTTATTTGGTCAGGACTATATTGGGGATCTGGCAATAATGGCAATAACTCCCAACCGAGTTCCTGTAATGTGCAAGTGGTGTTCGTGAATGATTGTGTGTTCAGTTCCCACAGACTGATGGGTCTCTACCAAAAGTTGGTGACAAGTTATCTATCAATTTCCAAGGATCAATTGTAAAAATGACTGCGGTGGTAAAACATGTATGTTCAAAGTCTTCTGTAAATTGTCAACCAGTTTACATCTACTTTGTCAGGAGCAAGTCCCAATTTGAACTGAACGCCTCTTGTATATATTTGTTGTTTGCTTTGAAAGTGTAATTTTGGCTACTGTAACAATTGCACATGGTCAGGTTGCCTGCTCCTTTTTGGGAAACCCCCAGTCTATTGTTCAAGACAATACTGTAAAAAAATCCATGAGTTGGAATATCATATTAAGAATTTCTGCATGCAGTATCTGTAGGTCGTTAAAAAGTAGTTTTTGCATTTTAAACTATTACTTTTTTGCAACAATTTTTTGAACTTTTGAATTTATTTTTACTTTCAACTACAGGGATGAATTGATGAATTATTGTCTTCTCATCCTTATATCAAAATAGAATTGTTTATTGATGATTATATGATTCATGATCATAATTAATACAAGCATCTGTCTTGTGGCAATTGCTGGAAGATTATTAGTATGCTATAACCAATGATTAGTGTTTCAAAATCTTAAATTAAGTAAATACTGCCTGAGACCTGCTTAATATTCTAATCCCCCGAATGGTGTTTTTTATCGACACAAAACTATTGAAAGAAAAATGCAATACATCATTGTTTACATTGCTTTATTTGTCATCTATTGTTTTTCACAAAGGATGCTATGTGACGGTCTAACATCATCCAAGGTGTAGTCCCACCTCAGCCCATTCTCATATTCACCATGGCCTTGAGGAAGATAAAATTAGTTAATAAATGTAAATAAATGTGAACGAGGTCATAAAACCGTATGAACAGTGTCATACAGACTTACAAATTTGTATGTGTTTCATGTCCCCCTCTAAGAGGACAATGGTGGATGACAGGTAAAGAACAATGTTTCTATATTATTTCCTCTATTATTTAACAAGCAGCTGAACGTTAAACTATTTTTTATCATGATATTTTATGCCTGTATACACTGTTTTGTCCAGACTGCTTTAATCTACAGAACAGATAGACCAGATTTAAATTTTACAACATTTTATGTCATACCTTTGCATAAACCTTGCTGATCTTTATAAAATACATGCTTGCAGCAGCAGACTGCTGATGTGCTCTGACACACTGTGTATGGGTGTGTACTGTATCTGTACACAGTTTCCTGGAAAAGCAGTGGAGCTGATCTCTTGCTTTAGCCAGTCATCTCTTTGCTGTAATAGGTGGTCTGGAGTGTTTGATAGGCACAAGTGAAAAAAGAATGTTAGGAACCTTTGATTTATGGTGACATGGATTCATCTGCATGAATAATGTGGTGCTCATTTACTGCAGTGCCATAATAGACCTCTACTGTCCAGTCCATACTGCCACAGCGGCCTACTAGTCATATACAGTCATCAGAAACATACATTGTATAATAAAATATAATATATATTTAAATATAAATATATGGCACATTTGTTGATCATTATCATACAGTAAATCAAATTTACTCTTACACTCATCGTCTACACCGCTTTATCCTGTACACAGGGTCGAGGATGGCCTGGAGCCTATCTCAGGAGACTTAGGGCATGAGTTGGGGTACACTCTGGATGGTGAACCCCATGGTGTGGATGGTGTGCAATCCATTGCAAGGCACACACATACACACACACTCACTCACACACTCACTCACATGTTTATTCACACACTGTGGGCAATTTGGTAATGCCAATTATCGTAATATTCACAGTCTTTGGACTGTGGTAGGAAATTGAAGCACCTGGAGGAAATCCACCAAACATGAGGAGAACTTGCAAACTCCATGCACCCAGTCAGTCATAAGGCAGGAATTGAACCCAGACCCTGGAGGTGAAAGAAGACCAAGCCAACCACTAAGCCAGGGTGTCTCCGAAATTACATATAATGGTTTATTATTTTTAGTGTACTCTAATAATATACTGACAACTGTAATGTGATGAATAAAGCAATTTATTGATAAAGTTAAAAAGGTCTTCTTCTTTTTTCTACTTCTTTCTATTATTATTATTATTATTATTATTATTATTATTATTATTATTATTATTATTATTATGTTACACGTTCCTTTAATTTTACCAATTATTACACAAGCATAACTACAAGCATATTACACAAGCATAGCTACAATGAGATAAAAAAAATATGATGATATATTTATGATATGAATATGTCATGGTGCAGTGATGGAGAATGAATGTGACTGTTTGCATGTTTTGCTTTACCAAAATCTCATATGATCACAATCAGTACAAATGGTTAAGCTAAGTTTTTTAAGTGTTCTGGAAACATATTAAGCAAATATGAACCATTTGAAACATTCAAAACATTAACTCCATCTGGCACAGTTTGGTCATGATGGATAAATCTGGATAAAAGTCTGTAGTTGTGTTTGTGGTTATTGAAGTATGCAATTTAGAATAATTAATAGTGTTGGATTAGTTTAATTATTATTATTATTATTATTATTATTATTATTATTATTATTATTATTATTATTATTATTGTTATTATTATTATTATTATAGCAAATTCATGCTTTAAATATGTCTTTGAAGTGATTTGCTGGAAACTAATTGGAAAAAAGAAAAAAGTGGAAAAGGGAAAAAAAAATATTACAAAAAGGACATGGTTGCCACACAAAGTGCAGTTATTAGTTTCTTATATACAGTACAAATCTGACACATCTCTTAAATGTTATAAAAAAAAAATTTTCTGTCAAAAATATTCTTCCTCATATATTATCTTTCAAAATGATTATTGTAAGCCCATCATGCCTTCCTATCCTACCAAACATGACATAGTGATAACAGGAACAAAAGTTAAAAAGGGAAGTGTCTATGTAGAAGTGAAACTGTTATGCCTTAATATCTCACACAATTTTGCTAAGTATATGATATCACACAGCAGAATCATCCTATTTCACAGAACATATCACTGATGTTAAGTGAGAAATATCTGTAGTTCATCAACTGCAATAGCAATAAGAGAGTTTAAATGCCCCTTTACTTGGCTTCAGCATTCTTCACAAATCCATTTAACTCATTTCGTTCACTCATGGCAGCTGCTATTGTTGCCAAGCTGGTAGTTTTGCTTTAATGATCATGTGACAGAAATAAGCTATGACAATGCCTCAGGATACCTTGTGTTCTACGTCATCGTTTGCCTAAAAAGGGAAAGTTTAAGGATTCTAAAAAAAGAAAGTAGTACTGTAGTGGTTTTTAAATTAAAGGGTTTGATGTATAGATAAATTTGTGTGCCGCAGGGAAAATAATTTGCCAGAACGAGTTTGAAAAGTTTGAAAATGGCATTTATCATGTATTGTAAAATGTTCACATTTTAACTAATAAATTTAGACCTAGTAAAATGTGACTTACTGTATAAAGCACAGTCATGTCAACACTAGCAAAAACGTTTCTGTGTTGTTTTTGTTGTAATTGAATACATATTTATTAAAAATTTAATTACTGAAAACTGGAGTGAAAGTAAAAAAATTTTAATAATATTTATGAAATTCTTTACTGTTTTGCTTTAACGAATGTGTGGACTCAAACTCACATGGAACTTCATGTAAAACCTTAGATCAAATCCACCAGCGTCACATGAACACATGCTTTAGTAGATGAGATTACAGTAGGTGCAGAAAATTTGATATTCAGATGTTTGTTGATTTGCTGTTACTGAAGTAAATATAAACAAAAACAAGTTATGCCAGAACCCATAGTGAGGAAACTGCAAGGGTCATGCAACAAAGGGGTAACATTTTGAGTTTATTCTTATTTAAACGGTAAAGAGTGTAGAATCTTGAAAATTTATGAACCATTACTGTTTTTGTTTTAAATATCTTAATTATCTAAACCTTGGCTTATTTCCAATTTCTTTTAAAAAAAATCCCCAAATTTCAATGCCGTCTCAAACTTTGGAACCAACTGTATATCAGATTAGACCTATTCACAGGACAAATCATTAGCCCAAGTGTCTGGAATTTTTGTCCAGACTATTATACTACTATTATTATTTCTTATGTGTAGTTTCCTTCTTTCACTAATCAAAATTTTTGTTTGATGTCCATGTTTAAACACACTGGTTAAATTGTTTACAAATTGTCTAACCCTGCTATTAAAATTGCATTATTCAAATTCTTTGTGTTAGAGGTTATGGTAGGGTACAGAAACAATGAAGTGAAGGCAATTCTGTGTGTACACAGGTTGAGGGGATCTTAACCTGTAAAGGCCAAATCTGCAGATCTGAGCAATGACAGCTGACGATTTAGCAGAGAGGTGACCAGTGTAAAGAGAGCGGAGATTAACCAAGCACTGGGACATGGTATGGTAGTAATTAGGCAGTACATGTACTCTGTGTGTGTGTGTGTGTGTGTGTGTGTGTGTGTGTGTGTGTGTGTGTGTGTGTGTGTGTGTGTGTGTGTGTGTGTGTTAGATAGAGGAAATGCTAGAGTAATAGGAGCAGGAAGACTGAATGGCCGATCACACACACCCCTCACTGACCTCCCCTGAGCCAGCCAGCCACCATCAAACATCCCAGCACTTTCTTCTTCCTAATGGTTTCCGTGGTAATCAGTGCAGCGGAAGTGGCCCTGGTGTTGGGTGATTAGTTGAAAAGGGATTCCCTAATCGCTCAACTCATTTCTCAGGCCATGGGAAAGAGACAGAGTAATAGGAAACAAGGGTGATAAAAGGTCTCCATGTTTAAAGATGTTAGTGGAGCAGTCTGGAACATGTGGCGCAAACCTTCGTGACTCTACACTCACACAGGTACAAACCACTAATTACAACATGGAGGACCTGAAGAATTTTTTTTTTGTCTTTTCATGCTACAATCCAAGAAGTCTTAATAATTGAATAACATACCTGAAAAATATAAAATAGTTTTTCACGATTCAACTTTTTCAGTCAAAGTAATTTGCCAATGGATGTGTGTGTCCACACACATACAGATGTGTAGCACATAAGTGTGATGACTCAGAAGACCTGGAATGTCTGGTGTTGGAACATCAGTAGAACATCATCTCCATAAGCTTAATCTCTCTGTCTCTGTCTCTCCCTATCTCCTCTCTCTCAGTCTTTCTCTGCCTTTCTCTCACCTCCTTTCTCTGTCTCCTCAAATGTCCATTTTGTTTTCTGAAAACTGAGAGACACAGTGAGATGAAAAAGCTGACAACAGCGTATGTGCAGTGAATGGTTAGGAAAGGCAACACCATAAACGAGTGACAATAGGTGTGGAGAGGAGGCAGAGAGCACACAAGCTACCTGACACCGCTGAGCGCTGGTGCTAAGGCAGGTTTAGAAGACAGCACAGAGACGCTATCGATGTCAGGGGTTTACCACCTCTTCACAAAGCCATGCTGGGATCTGATTCAGGTGCTTAACACCCACCATGCTTTTACACCAGAATACTGTTTCATAGAAGAACAATGGCCGGGTGCAGTGACAACATTCTTCAGACATAGCGGAGGGTTTTGGCTCTTGAGGCCTTCTTGGTGGTTTCAGAGATCCTTTTCCAAATTGGAATTTCCCTGTTAATGACACTCTGTGAAGAATAACCAAAACAATCATGGAAGGGGGAAAAAAAAGTTGTTATGTATTTCTATAAAATCATGGGTCAGAAACAGTAAACCAGCAGTTGTTCCAAAAAAGGTATATAGTTTAGACGCATTATTGAATAAATAATAAAAATTCTTCAGAATATATTTATTTGTCTATTTAACAAGTTGAGCCAATCGTGATATTTTATTTTACTATTCTTTTTAATTTAAGAAACTGAGACATAAAGGTTTATTTTTTATTTATTTATTTTTTTTAAGCGCAATAATTAACTTTATTTTTTTTCTTTGGAAGTAAAATTTTGTTTGAAAAACAAATACATTCTGTGGCATTTAAGCATTAATTATAACATTTGATAATTTAATAGGAGAAATCTTCAGTTTAACGTCTGGAAATACATTGTTGTTGTTTTAAATGTTAACAGTAAATAGTTTATGTTCCATGTTCATGTCAAAATCAGAAACATTGTAATTTAGGGATTTTCATGATTTAGTGTTTTATTTATTAGCGTTAAAAATGGTACATAGTACTTGGGCAAGAAAAAGTGACCAAGGCCAATTGAATTAAAGGGCTTCTGCTGCTTTCAGTCTTTCCTTCTACTTTCAACTTAATTACTGACCAACACTGTGATGTTTTTCAGTCACCTTTTCGAAAAGGGGCCAAACTTCTTTTTCTCCTTTTTTTCATCATCCTTGTTTTTTTTCATCCCTTTAGTTTTTGATTGGTCTCGCTCGCTGCAGCTGGGCCTTGAGGCTAAACAGGTGGGAGTCTGTGATGACATTGCTCTCATACCTGTGCTCACCTTTCTCTTTCTGCCCTCTCCCACTGTCACCCGCTCCTCTTCCCTAACCTGAATCTCAGCAGCCATTTCATTAACAATGGGTAGAATGATTAAATGGAGGTGTCAGCGGTAATTATCACTGGCCACAAAGAGCTCTTTTCTAATGGCCTAATAGGTGGTGTGGGTAGCAGTGGGTTAGGCAGGGAAAAGTAATACAATAATTAAAGCCCTAAGATCCAGAGTTGGTGTTTTTTCTGTCTTTAATATCACTTTACATGTTAAATAGATTCTCAAATCAGATGCTCCTTTGAAGTGGAAATATAAAGGAAGAAGAAGTATGACTGGCAGACTTTCTCAGGGTGCTCCACTATCAAGAGTAAAAAGAATGAGTCAGTGTGTGTGTGTGTGTGTGTGTGTGTGTGTGTGTGTGTGTGTGTGTGTGTGTGTGTGTGTGTGTGTGTGAGAGAGAGAGAGAGAGAGAGAGAGAGAGAGAGAGATGCTTCAAGTCCAAACTTACACTTCTACACACTGCATGCCTTCATATCCATGATCGCTCTGTCCTGGAGCAATCCTGGCAGCAATGTCTTCTCCTGTAGCCGTATAAATCACTGCTTATGTCACCACACTATAGCCATTAAGGAAGGCTGTGGAAACTAAACACCTTTCAGAGGTCTCGACACGTAATCTTCCACTTTCCACAGAACACTGCACTGTGCAGATGATTGAAGATGGAACCACCGATACTGATCTCAGGGTGAGAGTCGTCTAACCTCTAAAAACTGAAGTCATTTCATTGAATGAAAACAAGATAATTAAAATATTATTATTATTTACAATACTAATAATTAAAGAAAAACTTACGGAGAATGAGTCTTAGCCTCAATTATTATAATAATTATATTTAGAAATTTAAAACTATAATATAAATACAAATATAAAAATTAATTTACTTTTTTAATTACAAAAATATATATATAATTATAACTATACTTATAATTTAGTTTGTTTATAACTAGGTGTACCTCAGAGTTCACTATAATTACTCTGTAATTATAATTATAACTCCAGTTTGTTTCATTGGTGAAAAAAAAAATACTAATAAAGTGCTAACACTGAATAAGGTCTATTCTTAAAGGTCAAAAACTGATTACTGAATAATAGTAGACTGAAGCTGCAGTATGCACTTAAACCTTCCACTGTAAAAACTGGTTTTACATTCCTGACTAATAATGTGTTATTAGCTCATTTAACAGTGTGTCAAGAAAAGATGACATCATGTACATGACGCTCCTCATGCCTTCTGTTCATATTCTTCCACTTGGTGAAACCTTCTGGAAACCTGGGTCAACTTCTGCAGCTGAGTTAATGACAGCTGTAGTGCCAGATGCCACGTTCTCAATCTATTTCACTAGTTAGCTAAATAAGCCTGATCATAACTAATGCGTGTATTTATTGCCTTTCACAGTATCTAAATTGTTTCATATTGCTCAAATACTAAGGCAACAAAGTGCTTACAACAACAGCAACAACAACAACAACAACAACAACAATAACAACAACAACAACAACAACAATAATAATAAGTATTATTATTATTATTATTATTATTATTATTATTATTATTATTAATGCTGTTTGTGGTAAATTAAATTTAAAGGATACATAAGGAACATTAAGCATGTATAATTAACACATGTATAAGAAAATGCCATAAATATTTATGTTTATGACAAATATTTTGAGGGATCATATTTTTTTTTATTATTAAAACATATGTATAAGACATATCTTCATATATCCATAACAATAGTCTAATAAATTGCAAGATAATGATAACAAATGTACAAACACAACAATCTGAATCAATTTGTATTCATCAAAGTATTAATCCAGAAAATAAAGAACATTTAAGTCACATATAACATAAAAATTTCACACGTTTTAACATTAAACCCAACACAATTTTGCCCATGTTACTTTAATGAAGATTGTGCAACATTTAGCAATACGTTATACGGTCCCAATTTACAGGTTGTTTACTGTTATTCTAATATTATAAAATTATACTTTTTCATCTGTAGTAAATAGAAAATAAGTAAATAGAAAACAGAATTTTAGATTGTGCACATAACAAGGAGAGGATAAAATAACTGGGAATATTTTAGGCTATTTTTACTTTTTTTTATCTCATTTAGAAATGTTCCACTTATTGATAGATTGCAGACACAATATTAAAGCAGCCCATGGCAACCCACAAAATACTGTGTGTGTGTGTGTGTGTGTGTGTGTGTGTGTGTGAGAGAGAGAGAGAGAGAGAGAGAGAGAGAGAGAGAGAGAGAGAGCATAGAAATCTGTTGTCTCGTCCATGTCTCCTCTTGGCCAAAAGAGGGTGGGCGAGGTCCAGAGACCACATGGGCCATGCTGTCCAAATAAACTGCAGGTAGTCTCGGACATATAGTTAGCTGCTCCACTTGTAAAATGATGAGTTTTTTAATATGTTACAAATCCAATAAGGCCATTAAACCCTATTGATGTGCGCTGGTTAATCATGTTGCCGTATGTCAGGCCTGTAAATAAATTGGTTAAACGTTTCCTGTGGCAGACGGCACTCTAAGGTTAATTTGCTGTAATTGGCGATCCATCTAGTTAAATCAGGGCTGGTCTGGTGTGAGCACGCGGGGCCTGGCTCTCACAGACCAGCTCACACACTGCGCTGCTCACCCTCAGTGTCACACACACAAACAAACCTCACCATTATGTCCTGGATGTGAGATCATTTGAGTAGTTTAGGGGCTGCGAAATTCTCTCATCGTCGGCAGGGGAGGAAATCGCTGGAATACTCACTGTTGCTGAGCGAAATATTTCTGAGGCATTTACAAACTCCAGCACTCCACATACTAACTTCATCTGTTTAGCCACCAGTGAGTAAGTCTTAATAAGATTAACAAATAAAAATACTATAACGTAAAGGTCAGATGTAAACCACAAACTGGCTCTTCGACACATCAATTCAGTGGGCCTTTAGAAGCCTTAGAAGATTGCTTAGAACGGTTTTGTTTAAATGCAATTAGGATACTTGAAATCTCATGTTACCTTTCAGAAGGAGATGTAATATTCTAAAAGCAGTATTTAAACTGGCAGTGAAGTTTCCGTAGTGTAGCATATTAATGTGTGTTATACATGCCTCATTCGCAGCACCCCACAGGCACAAGCCTTACCCAACATAAGAAATAACATGGATCGGTTTTTCTAATGGCATGTGTAACGATGGCTGCTGTAGAAAGCTTTGAGCCTAATCCTTACAAAAAGTAATGGTTTCCCTCTTCTAATATTGCCGGAACATAATTTTGCTTGGCACAGGTTTTTCTCTCACCCTTTTTTTTTTTTTTTGATGATGCAGTTGCATTTAACACACCCTGCATAATGGACCCTTCCACCTGTGTGTGTGTGTGTGTGTGTGTGTGTGTGTGTGTGTGTGTGTGTGTGTGTGTGTGTGTGTGTGTGTGTGTGTGTGTGTGTGTGTGTGTGGAGGGTTAATCCAGTTAGGTGTAGCAGTAGAGAGAGCATACCCTGCAGGCTGGTCTCCGAAACCAGGCAGCTTAAGCAGCAGTAAGGAGATGAGGCGGGTGTAGCCATCGTTACAGAAATTAGATGGATCAGGAAGTAAACACAACTGGCTCTTATTTGATGCCATCCGGCATTGGGGAGAGAGAGAGAGAGAGAGAGAGAGAGAGAGAGAGAGAGAGGTGGGAGGGGATTCCTCCTCTAATTACTTCTTGGGTCACTAGTCCTGCAGGCTGGTGTCAAAACTCAACACTTCTGAGCTGAAAAAAAAAAAGATGGCGGTAAAGGAAAAAAAAGAAAGAAGGAACAAAATAAAGAACAAAATAAAGAATAAAAGAAGGAAAGAAAGAAAGAAAGAAAGGGGTGGGGCTGCGCTGTTTGACTGTTACACATTTAATGACAGTAACCTTGGATGACTTTTCTGTAAAAGGCTGAAGAGCAACAATGGAGGCTTTCAGAATAACAAACCTCTTTCAGCTGCAGTTGTCAATTCAGTATTATATTATTGTGAAATATTGCACTAAGAGGTCTGCACATGAAACACACCCCAGCTCAGCTCTATGTTTAGGATGTTATATGGTATAAACTCAATCTTGCTTACACAATGAATGCTGGGCTCCTTAAATCAATGACCTAATCAAATTCAGTTAACAGTAGCTCCCTGTTAAGGCTATGAAAACAGTATATGACACTAGTATCAGTTTTCCATATGGGCATCGTGATGATTTTTTATTTTATTTATTTATTTTTTGTGGGCTCATGTTGCAGCACCCTGGTGGAATGAAACGTGTTGCACGGTGGTTGAAAGAGATACACAGTCCTGTTTCTCTGTCATTACAGGATCTGCCTTCATCAGCACCTCACTGTGAGTCCAGGTTATGGCTCGGTCCATCTACGGCTTCCGTTCCACTCGAGCGCTTCAGAGCGTCTCCTAACACCACATTACTGCACAGACCTAATCCATCTCTCCAGTCCCAGCATGCACTGCACCAGGGCCACAGGTCCAGCTCTAGTGATCCTCGGTGTGAGAGCATTAAGGAGAGTGTGAAGAGGACCCCCACACCCCCACACTGAGGCCGGTGCTGGGACATCCTCTCTCCTCTGCTGGCCTCCAAGCGCTGAAATGGCCAAATGGGTATGTAATGTGCTTCGTGATCATCTACGGTCATCTGTAGAGGAGATTCCTTTTTGATGGATGATGTGCGGTAGCCCTGCTGGCTCCAGATGCACCTTGTTTCTACCAAAACATGAGCTTCAGACACGACAAAATGTGCAGTGAGATTCTTACTTTAACAGTTATATGAATAAATAAATAAATAAATAAATAACTGTCCCAGTAGCTTTATTAACATTTTGTATAATGAATATGATTGAACTACCTCGTGTGTGTGTGTGTGTGTGTGTGTGTGTGTGTGTGTGTGTGTGTGTGTGTGTGTGTGTGTGTGTGTGTGCATGGCTGCCTCCGTTGCTGCTGTGCCCTCAGGTCACTACTTACCTCTGATTAGCTGCAATCTGCTGACCAGCACACGATGAATTATACATATTCACACCTTCCGACCCGACAAAGCTCAGTCCAAGTGCATACTTAATATATTCAACTTGTTATGCTTGGACAGTTTAACACGATATAGGCTGTTAGATATAAGATGTAGTGCCCCGTTTTGTATATCCCTTCTATAGCGAGTAATATAAAGGAGATAGAGACCTACATACACACACTGCACAAAGTGTTTGAAATTACGTTTCAAGTGTAGTATACATGCAGTTTGCCTTATTTCTATGAGGTAGAAAGAATTGGTGTATGTGTGTGTGCGTGTGTTTATGAGTGTGTGAGGGTACGAGCGTGTGTTTCTGTGTGTGTTTGAAGGGGAGAGGTCTGACGGTATAGCAGATGGAGCTCCCTAAGGCTATAACTTTAAAGCCTGAGTGTCTAAAGGCCAGCAGCATTTTCATCACAATGGGCCCTTAATATTCATCACTTTTCTCACACACACACACACACACACACACACACACGAGCGCGCACATGCACACTCACAGCAGCCACTCAGGCTCCAACAGAGGCCTTGTTCCTTTAGCTCCCAGTAGAGACAGAGAGAGAGAAGGCAAGAAAATGAAGAGCAGAAATGCAGAAAATGGCAGAAGCACAATCCCAATTGTTTCCAGAGCTCTCTTATTAAATCTAAGAAAAATAATACACTCTATGTGCCTTTCTTGGAGGTACTGGCTGCTGTTAACATATCCTGAGATCCATATACTGGGACTTCGGTCTATTTATACTCATTTATACATTCTTGATCTGATTACGCTGTTTTACCTTGGATTCCTGTTATGTTGGTTCTTCAGTGTAGCTCCGTAATTCTATCATATCTGTGAGCAAACATGATGTCTACATTCTAGGAGTAATACATATTTAAGTATTCTGTTGGTTTCAAGTTATTGTTTTAAGATGTGTTTGCCAGAGCAGCTTGTTTTAGTCCAGACTGATGGGCAGTGGAGAGGATTGTCGGAGCATGTCTCACACTTCTCTTTGTGCGCTGCAGCCCAGGGCAGAAGAGTCAACCTGGCCTTGACACTCTGTGATGCTAATCCTCTCATATCCCCCAATGAGGGCAAGGTGAGCCGTCTAACAATATGTATTACCGCTAATCCCTCCCACCCCCTCCTGCTTTTCGTCTCTTTGAACAGGAATTCCAGATGCCTCAGCAGCTGACACCAAAAAGTCATTACAGAAGCTGTCCATATGTGCAGCCAAACTTTTCCCAACAGTGGACTTCTAAATAAAATACAAATGAAATGCTGCAAGGATTATTACTATAATATATATATAATATATATATATATATCCCCCTGTCTCACCAAAACAGCCCTGACCCATCGGGACATGTACTCCACAAGTCCGCTGAAGGTGTGCTGTTGTATCTTGCGCATTACCAGCAAAGTCCTGTAAGCCTCCATGGATTGGATTTGTTTGTCAATCTCACAGATGCTTAATTTACAATTAAACCATACATTAATATGTGTATACACTCATTTAAAACTTTCCATATCACATCATTATTATTATTTTGCAGGGCAGCATAAAATCACAGCTGGTGGTGGCAGAGGGTAGTAACGAGTTACATTTACTCCGTTACATTTACTTAAGTAACTTTAAAAAAAAAATCTTTTTACTTTTACTTGAGTAGATTGTGTTTCTTATTCCTTAATTTGCTATTTTGTAAAGATATTTTGTTTTATTCATTCATTTTATTACATTTATTTAATTCATTTCATTATTTAGAAATGTCCCAATTTGTGCATTATTACATTATTTTATCATTTTGTCTGACTCGTTGCATAATTAAAAATAATAATAAATCGGACATTGTGATGAAAGAGTTACTCAGTACTTGAGTATCTTTTCACTGAATACTTTTTTACTCTTACTTGAGCAATATTTTGGATGACTACTTTTTACTTCTATTTGAATAATATTATTTCGAAGTTCAGCTACTCTTACTTGAGTACATTTTTTGGCCACTCTACACCAGTGGTCAATACGGGGCGCAGGGGCGCCGCCCCCCCTAAAATTAGGCAGAGAAGAATGCTACTAAAATATTTGGGCTCATGTGATTGGACCATTCTCAACGAGTCTTTTCCAGCACTTCTGGTACATTTTGATCAATGAGAAAGCAATCGCTCTGCAATCGGGTACCGAGTCTGCTTGAAGGGGTGGTCTGGGATACAGTACAGCGTTCTCGGGCATGGATCAAATCAGATATGGAAACAATCGTACTTGAGAACAGGAGTAGTTCACTGTTTTGACATATAACATGCACCAATCTCACTTTTTGGCCTACAAATCCAAAGCTGATAAAGTGAGAAAGCACGAAAGAGCTTCCTCTTGACATTTTTCTCCGAAATATCAATAATATTAGGCATAATGTGAAGGTTAACTTTCTCATTCTCTTTTTCTCTTATGTTTAATGGCAGCTCATAAACCAAGGAGATGCATAATGCCATGCATAGCGTACCAGAGAACGGATAAATATAATAATGTGCATACTAGCCAGTGGGGGTGGGACGGGGGAGCAGTCGTTCCTGGGCACAAATCAATCGTGTCTTATGTAAAAACTCTGTTTATGTCTGTATGAGGTTCCTTTTGTATTTCTGATTTCCTAAAAGCATGCATATACTTTATTTATCACCTTTTCAGTGGAAAATGTATAGGAAAAAAATGCAATCTTTTCAGTATTGTTGTTTAGGTGTTACGAAGAAGCGGTTGGAAAATTCCTTGCACATCCAGGGTTGGGGGTTAAATTTTTGCCTCTAGTCTGTGTGTGTGAAGTTTGCATGTTCTTTGTGCGTTTGGTGGGTTTCTTCTGTACTTCCACAGCCCAAATTGCCCGTAGTGTGTGATTGGGCATGTTAGTGTGTGTGTGTGTGTGTGTGTGTGTGTGTGTGTGTGTGTGTGTGTGTGTGTGTGTGTGTGTGTGTGTGTGTGTGTGTGTGTGTGTGTGTGTGTGTGTGTGTGTGTGTGTGTGTGTGTGCTTTAGCCCTGCAATGGGTTGGCACTCCAACCAGACTAAACCATGCATACCTTGCATGTTCCCTGGAATCGGCTCTAGGCCCCCATCACGTACCCAGGATAAACGGTCTGGACAAGAGAAGGAAATAACAAAGATATGTTCTGTATGCATTTTTTTCTAAGAATATAAAAGCTTGAAAAGAATCACCATTAAATATGAGACTATGTACACAATTGATTTGTATTTTATTTTATTGTCAGGCAATGCAGCACTTATGTATGTGTGTACATGTGTGTGTGTGTGTGTCAATGTTTTTTTTTTTTTTTTGTTCTCCCCATGTGCATGAGACATGTCTGCAGGCATAGTTCTGTTCAAAACACACTCACAGACTCACAGAGGTAGCTTTGGTTCAAACGCAGGCTGCACTTCACAAGAAACGCTCACCTGGCCACATTATAAACAGATATATAACACCAAACAATCATTCTGAGAAACCCAAGAAGCTATTTCTTCTAAAACATGAAAGCCAAACACACAGACTCCCATGTGCATCACACTTTTACTCACTTTTTCTTTCTTTCTTTTTTTGAGGCATTTTTGTACACAGAGTAGCTATGAATGCTTGTGTGTGAGTGTGTGTGTGTAGGGTGAATGGCATTGGCTTTGACGTTGATGGGAGCAAACTGGGGAGATGAAGCCAAATCCAGTCTGCAATATCATTATGACTGTTACTACATGTACTGGCCTCTATGTCTCCAGTGCAGCCTGAAAACACACACACACACACACACACACACACACACACACACACACACACACACACACACACACATGCACACACATTTGAACACTCTCATGATGACACATGACACACTTCTTTTGTCCTTACACACTTCCATCTGACTGACCCCGAATGCTTTGTCCCTTCTTTATCTGCTGACAGGATGAGGGGAAAGATGGTGTGTGGACATACAGAGATGGAAGCGAGTGAGAGCATACGCCTGGATAATGACTTCACAACATCGAGGACATCAAGAAATGGTCATTAAAATAAAGAAACCAGAGCATGAAAGTATTGGCTAATATCTGTATTTTCTGTTAAATGTGTAGCGTAAGAAATTCTATGCCTGATCACGTACCAGAAGGAACGCATGGTCACATGAAGGAATGACTGAACACCACTTATGGAACGTGTCTCTTTATGGTTTAATATTGTTAGTGCCTTATTCTGTAGGCTCCATGGGAAATGTTTCTGTTTCAGTAACATTATCCAGGTGACATCAGTGCGGACTTAAAGCCATTGTCGACACAACACACGATCCCAATGTGCCTGTTAGCCATCTTTCAGACATGCCTGTAATTCCTCAACTCATCTTCAGCATGTCAGGAACCAGACAGAGGGGGGAAAAAAGGGAGGACAAACGGTAATGGAGAGAAGAATGACAGTATGTCCCTGTGTGGTTTTGAAGTGAAACAATTAGATGAGGTCTTTGCAGTTGTCATGCCTGATATGATGTAGTCTAACAGACTGTTCTCTCCACAGTGAGAAACTGAGTATAGGACTTACCTTTTTTTTTCCAACAACAAAAATAACTTAAAAGAGTGAAATTTGTGGCTACGTTTGATTAGGATATATGTCTGTTGGTGCTTCAGGTGCATCAAGCATGACCATTCCACCCCATGCATTTACAAAATTTCCACAAAAATATATCATTTATTTATTGTTTATTTTTGGACAACAACATGGAGATTTTTTTATTTTTATTTTTTAGAAATGTATGAAGATCTCAACAAATAACTGTTACTTCCCCTAGTAATTAGGGTCTTTTGTGATATAATAAATTACATTATACCATGAAACTTCTATAAAAAAAAAAAAAAAAAAAAAAATATATATATATATATATATATATATATATATATATATATATATATATATATATATATTTTTTTTTTTTTTTACAAATCCAGCCCAGTCATTAGATAGAATAATTGTGCATTGCTTTTCTTACTATTCCAGCAAGTGCCAATTGTTTGTGCATATTTTTTTAAGTCAAGTCAAGTCAATTTTTTATTTATATAGCGCTTTTAACAATTGACATTGTCGCAAAGCAGCTTTACACAATAAAAAAAGTAAGTCTGTATGCAATGTGTATGAATCAAAATGATAAGATTGTCCCTGATGAGCAAGCCGAGGGCGACGGTGGCAAGGAAAAACTCCCTG
>JAAGKR010003501.1:60666-73777 GCA_011419295.1 Clarias macrocephalus
AAAAAAAAATATATATATATATATATATATATATATATATATATATTTTTTTTTTTTACAAATCCAGCCCAGTCATTAGATAGAATAATTGTGCATTGCTTTTCTTACTATTCCAGCAAGTGCCAATTGTTTGTGCATATTTTTTTTAATACATAGAGAATAAATGAAATTATTTCCATTTAGTGAATGAGACTTAAAATTATTATAATTGGTTTAAGAACTGTCTAGTACACAATATAAATCTTGAATGATAGTGCTGAACTGTGGGTCATGGAAGAAACCGGATTTTTTAAAAAGCATAAATGGAGATTACCTTAACACTTGATGAAGTTTCACTGTAAAAAAAAAAAAAATCAACAGTAGAGTCACTATGTTAAATCTTAAAAGTTAGAGCATTTCCATACAGGATTGGGACTCAACAACTTTGTGGCCATATGAAAAAACAGATTTCTATTTGCTAGGGATCATAAAGATTAGACTTTGGAGCAATGGATAAAGAACATGTAGTTTGGAGAGTTACACTGAACTTTTTCCAGAGCAGTAAGTGCAAAGGAAAGGTAAGAAAGGAAACGCATGTACAGTAGTGATGCGCCCCTTATGCAGAGTGACCACTGTACAAGCTTGTGGAGGCAGTGTGATGATCTGTTGGTCAGGTCTAGACTCAGTAATGTTCTGTGGTAATAAAATTAAGTTCGCTGATGACCTGAATGCACTGAACGGGCAGATTAGCAAATCAATGCCGTTTTCTTTTTTGATAGCACAGGCATATTCCAGGACTCAAGGTATGAAAGTGTGATTCTGGAAGTATGAGGAATTATTTTCACACATGGATTTCACCACGTTTTGCAATGAAAGCTAACCAAATATTAAACAGTAACAGTTTTTTTTTTTTTTTTTGGGGGGGGGGGGGGTATACTCTGTGTTAAATATGAGCTATAGAAAAATTTTTCAATGTTAAGATTTTTTTTTAAATTACTTTCTTTTCTTTGTAATCAGTGAACACTGCTAGCATGATACTGTGCTAGTCCCAGTCACTGGTGCTCACAAGGCCTCATCTTGTCTTAATCATGGTGAGGGACGGATATTAGTATGTCCTTTTCCTAGGTTAAGAGAGTAAATGCCTGGGATTTTTGTCTGATCCTGCGCTGTTATGATGACCTTCACCCCAGAGTCTCCCATGATCCCTCAGTAAACACATTTCACACAAGGCCCTACTCCTTACGTTTAACCTGCTCTATTTCTCTGTTTTCACAAGTATATCATTAGCATCAATAACACTTTCTGATCCTGGCTGTTCTTCTACAGCCACTGACAAAAGACTCTATTCAAAAAGCTCTCTGCCAGCACCAATTTACTAAATTACCACAAATCACCCAGAGTGTTTCTCTTTCTTTCCAAAGGGTTATCTTTCATTTTCCTTCCCCCCCCCCCCAACAAATCTGTTATTTATATACAGTTGAAAAACATTTGCTCAATGATAACCATCTGACCAATAGTTTTGCATTTCACATTAGAGCTGAGGATTGCTTGATGTTTTTGGTTAAAACGTGTTACTGTGCTTCTGTTTGTAACGTGGTATCTGCGGACTGTTAATGATGTTAAATGATTCTTTAAAGCCTGGCTAATACATGAATAATGAAAACAAATGTATCCATTATGATATTAAGCTACTACACCCTTGAGATGTCTGTGCGTTGAGAAAATGGGTTGGCTTAAAACCTCCGCCTGGCTTTCTGCTTACGCGTACTTTAAGGTGTGTTTCAGTAATTCCATACATCAAACCGGAATAAATGAAGTGACAGAAAGAGACTGACTGAAAGAGGAGTTTAGGTCACACATTTAAAGCTGACGGGAGACGTTCATGGATTTGCTAGCAGGCATTGGCACGGATCTGCACCAATGAGAGAGAGTTCTCTTCAATGATCGATCATGCCGTATATGGTGCAGCCTAGAACTCAGGATCAGGATTATTCATGCACGGCACACATATACTTCTCCACAAATGCAAACAAACACAAACAATGTGATCATTTATTATAAAGAGCTTTATTCACTTATTTCTAGCGTTTCATAGTGTTTGCCTGAAGCCCATTACAGACACATCCTTCCTGATAGAGCAGAGGAATTTAAGTGGGGTTTAGCAGCGAAGAACCCAAGCCCAGAACAAAAGGTTTGGATGGTGACCCCTCAAACTGTAGCTCTTTCTAAGTCCTCCTGGAAGGAAGGTGCTCAGTTCCTGTGAATACGTGTGACAGCCTGGGTCATGTGACCTGTGAGAGGCAGATGAGGAGGTGTTGACAGGCTGTCAACCACTCAGTCCTGTGAAAACCAATGCCACAGGAAACTCGGGACAGATTAAACAACCCTCCACACATGCTTTTTTTTTTATTCAATAAAGACGGCAGTGAGGATAATGTGAAAGGGAAATGCATGCTCTTTTGGGTCGTAGAAAAGAGAGAGTCTGTCTCCTGGAGCCATTTTTCCCCAAGAGACTCAGTCACCAAAGTCTCTCTGGAATTCACTGTTCAAGACCGGCCCTCAGCCATGCCTCAAGACACACACACACACACACACACACACACACACACACACACACACACACACACACACACACACACACACAGTGAGGAGGTGTTGAGGAGTGGGATTACCCACATGGCCCAAAGCAAGTAGACAAGCATACATGCATACACAAACACACACAGACCTACCAGAAGGCCTGAATTTATATTAATTTTTTTCTCGCTGGAAAACTGTTAGCAAGGCCGCTTCAGTCTGCAAACATTCCATGGATAAACACAATCCATGGGTAAACATGCACTGGCCCCAACACTGCTCTCTATCCTTTTGTGAGGTGTCAGACATTAGACT
This sequence comes from Clarias macrocephalus, assembly GCA_011419295.1. NCBI lineage: Eukaryota > Metazoa > Chordata > Actinopteri > Siluriformes > Clariidae > Clarias > Clarias macrocephalus. The sequence continues at coordinate 63,538 of JAAGKR010003501.1, forward strand.
CACACCTCTGAAATCCTTCTCACTGTTGTCCAATCACCTTTCTTCCTCTCGGCCATACACCTGCTCGATGCTTCCAGAGGCATTATGGGAGTTCCAAAGCCTCCAGGGATCACCCACTTGGCTGGCTGTCATTCAGGAGCTTGTTTTGTCAAAAGCATACCAGCATGGCTAACAAACCCAAGACATCCATTTAAAAATGAAATCACACACAACCTCCCCTGTGCAAATATTATGAATGCTGGCTTATCACTAGCAGTCAATTTACTTCATCTAATGAGCACAAAACAACACTGTCAGTCAACTGCTGCATCCCTGTTCAGTAAATAATTCTCATTATTCGTCATTCAGTGATCCAGGAGTCACTTTAATAATAAAACGAAACTGAAATGCTATTAATAACCGACTGTCTATGAAAGGCTTGGATAATTGGCTAACTGCTGTACTGGATGGTTTGCAGGTAATAGGCTTGCTGGCAAATTACATTTTAGAAACAGGCCAAATTAAGTACAAGGTATCAAGTCACATAATAAATGCTTGATAATAAATTGAAATTACTGGTTTACAAAATAAGGACATTGAGGAAAAGATGTACAGTAGAAGATGTGTTTCTCTGTTGTAGTGTAACATTTCCACCAGTTCCCCATTTACGTTTAACCCTTTAAAGTCCTGGCTTTCTGTTCAGCATTTCATCTCTCAAAAACAGCATTCACTGCAAATAGTGAACCTGATATAAAAAAAAAAAGCTATGAAATGCAAGGGCCGTGTGTTATCAATTATGCTAGAGATAGTCGTGGTGTTATAACTTGTGATAATATTCACTCATATAACCAGAAACATCTGTTTACAGAAAGGTGACAGTATATAATAATTCAATGAGATGAAATACAGGGCCATGAACGAGACAACCGGAATTAGAGAGAAAGAGAAAGAGAAAGAGAGAGAGGGAGAGGGAGAGGGAGAGGGAGAGGGTCTATGAGGAAATGGTGGCCAGGAGGGGGCAGGCATACTGTATTTAATTCTATTGCATTTCATTCAGAATGGCTGTCCAGTGGCCTCCGGTGTTTGTGTGTGCAAGTGTGTGTGTGTGTGTGTGTGTGTGTGTGTGTGTGCACGTGTGTGTATGTAAGTGTGTGTTCATGTGCTTGTGTGTCTGTGCGTGTGTGTGCGCATGTATGTGTGTGTGTGTGTGTGTGTGTGTGTGTGTGTGTGTGTGTGTGTGTGTGTGTGTGTGCGCATGTGTATGTGTGCACATGTGTTTGTGTGTGTGTGTGTGCGGATGGTGAGACAGAAATGACGGGAGTAAACCCAGAAGTAGGTTTCTTCACTTAACTCTAGGGGCAGAGAGACACAAAGAATAGAGAGCTGTTAGACTGGATTGGATTACTCACTGAAAGGCTAAACCACACCATGACTAACACAAACCTGACTAACATTCCTTAATGAAATTAGTGCACAGATAATATTAGGTTTGGATTTGGACTGTTTGTGTCCGACAACATATTAACCAGGTATAAATCAGTTTAAAAAAGAGGCAGAACAAACGAAGGACTATAGCAAATAGACTATTTGTTATACTACATAATACACTCCGATTTTCTGGATCAAACAAATTCATTAGTGTTTTTTGTAAGTACCACAATCTGTGTAGTTTCACAGTGAATAAATTCCACATTTATAGTGTAAATTGGTTTAAATCTGGCTCACATTGCTTGTCTGTTCTCGGAGTGTATCTGATCCTGAGCAGGCCTGCTATTAACCCTGATTATAGTCAGAACTCAGGTGGTGGAGGATTGGAGGTTGTTTTTTTCCCCTTATAAAGCCCATAATCTCCACACTCCATAGTGTTTCAGAGAACACCAGATCAGAGAACATCAGAAACTGTGGCTCATTAATTCAATTATTTTAACAATGGAGACCAATGTCTTAGGACTGTGGGAGGAAACCAGGGAACCCAGAGGAAACCCACCATGCACTGGGAGAACATGCAAACTCCATGCATGCAGACACCAAGGATATCAATTGAACATTAGACATACTTTCTGGAGATAACAAGACCTGAGTGATTTTGTAAATATGGAGAAAACTAGAATGGGACACTTCCATTCCTTCACTGTCTCCATATTTATAAAACCCCGGTAACTTTGCAGGTCCTGCGTAGGTCCTGAGCTGAGGCTACATGTGACATTTTATTTTACACATATAAATACAGAGTCAAGCAAAGAAAATTATACACACTTCAGGAAAAGAAAAAAAAAGATTTACATTATATAAATATAATATTAATAATATGATTATATTAATATCATATATATTCAATAAATAATGCAAGTTTTTATTTTCCTGAGATATGTATATATTTTTAGCTGACTCAGTATGCAAGTATGTATGTATGTATACATATATATATCCCTTGTCTCTGAGGAGTTCAACAAGGATCAACTTCTTACCGTTTAGATATTCATAGTTATAGTAAATGCATTTATTATTATTATTATTATTAGTAGTAGTAGTAGTAGTAGTAGTAGTAGTAGTCATAGTAGGTGTTGTTGTTGTAGTAGTAGCAAGTGTCCAGATTAACCCACTGTAGTGTGAAGTGTGCTATCCTCTTTGATTTATGAATGATTTCTACATATCTTTCTGCACATCTGATTGTCATGCCCATTTCTGAAACTCTTGAAGTTCCCATGATCTTCAACACACAACTTGATCACATGGCCTCTAGCCACCTGAACCGCCTCAGAGTCATCTGATCACTTATAGAACTCACATGTTTGCAATGAGACTACTCTCTTTAACCAACCCTGACTCTCTGTTACATTATACATTCTTGGATACATTGTCTATGTGGCAATTCCAACCTTTTGCTGTTTGCTTTTTTTTATTTGTATTTTAACCACATCCTGCATCTTATCTATTCTGGCCTAGATTTTGCCTGTTCTTCAGCATGCTACAATACAAACCATTGTCAGCAAGCTATAACAAATGAAGAATTCCTGTATTGTCATTGGAAGTGCACACAAAATTTTACCAGGTTTGTGGTACAATATGTCCAAACTGAATTACTAAAGTGTAATCAGTTTTCACACTGAAGATCATGTCTCATAAAAATATAAATAAATATTAATAATTAAATATTATTATTAACAATAATAAGAATAATAAAATAATTAATAATAAAACATTATTGATAATATGAATAATAATAAATTATTGTTATTATTGTTATTGTTCACAATAATAATAATAATAATAATAATAATAATAATAATAATAATAATAATAATAATATAGCTCAGATCATTTTAGTGCTCAGATTTGAAAAAGTCACTGTCTGGATGAACAAGGGAGACATTGTGCATATGACCGGTATGTCATTGGGTTTCAAAATACTTTTGATCATTTAACTGATTGCAAAACAAGTGAATGTATCATAGGCCTAAAACAAAATTTACAATTACTAACTGAAAAAAAAGAGTTTTTCATGTTAGCTGCTTAAAAGGCGAGTGGATGAATCTGCACTGATTTCTGCATTCCTTCAACTGTTACAAAGGGTAGTGATTACAGAAATGCTGTTATTGTTACTAGATATACAGTGGTGACCAAACATTAAGTCACTGTAAGTCTTTGTCACATATACATTACCGCTCAGTGAACTCTTTTCGTCGCATATTTCAGTTTAGAAAGCTGGGGTCAGACAGGATGCAGCACCCCTGAAGGGGCAGGTTTAAGGACCCAATGCAGGGGCCCAATAATGGCAACTGGGCTTTGAACTTCTGACCTTATCAGTAACCCAAAGCCTTAACCCACTGAACTAATACTTTATCAAGACAAATTTTAAATTAAATGTTTTTCAAAATAAATAAATAAATAAATGACAGTCAAAAGATAAATGTGTTCTTTTATACAGTAAATTGCTATACACCTATCACTATTCAGTATAATGTATTCTTCAAAGCCTGTTGGATCCAGGTGAGTATAGAGTCAAAAAATGTTTATAGTACTCTGGTGTCACTTGCTCCATGCTTGCTTGATTGCTTTGAAGATCATGGAGAGTTTTTGACTGCTACTGCTTTCTTTTCGTTTAGGTTTCATATTGGGTTTAAGTTTGGAGATGACACAGGGCATGGCACCTCAAACTGAATACCATTGTCACATAGCCAGGTTTTGACTAGTTTTTGAGTTAATTAGCTTGACTCTTTGCCCTTAATGAAAGGAGAATTCTTTGTTCTGTCTCAACACTGAGAGTAAGATTCATCAAGCCCTGGAGTGTTTGAAGCATTTTTCTACAGCCACATTCTGACTGTAGTCAGCAACTTTAGTACAAACTGGGACTAGATCCCTTACTGGGATTCAGTGTCAGGTTAAGCACCTGATTAAATCATTATGTGGGTGCCCCATTTAGTTTATGCAAATCAACTGCATACAGTTCAAGCCTCAAGGTTGCCAAATTTTTCTTACATGGAAGTATCAGAGATAAGCTCTTTTCCAGTAGCATCTAGACCATAAATTAGGCATACAACATAAAGAAGCAGAAGATTTGTTTTCCCTTGTTGTCATGTATAGTATAATGTAACATAAAACAATGTAACATACAATTGTGTATTTAATAGATAGATAAATAAATAGATAAACAATGTCATATTTAATACCCTATATACGGGAATGGCTTTCATATTTCTGCAGATATTTCCAACCAAGGTAATTAATTTCAGTGTGACATATTATAATTACATCAAACTTTTTAAATTCAAAAACTTTTACGAAAAAAATTCCAGAATCCAAAATTGTGTGTATAACATATTTCCAATCAGTAACCCAGCGTTTTAACGGTTTGAGTTCCCACTTCCTCAGAGCTTTTTGTTTTAGAGCTCTGGTGACCTAACCAATCATAATGCAAAAAGCAGGATTATAATTTTTCTCTTAATGTTAAAATGAGCTCAATACTGTCATATTGAACTCTGAAACACTTACATATTTTATAATGTGATAGAAAAATTAAAGCCTGGACTTGCAGATCAGTCTTCATCAGCTGATCCTTCATTGTTATTGATGCACTTCAGCTTTAATTGATGTACTCCAGCAAAATTAATTGCAGTGGCTATGTCTGATCTGGTGCATATAAGATAAAAGTGGGTTTAATTGCCAAATGTTTACTGTTGTTTGTACCTCCCTGTACATTTCCACAATTCTACTTTTTCACACAAAGCTTGTCTCGGCTCTGTCACTACATCCGCGCAGGATTAAAGGTGATTCAACAATGCTGGATGACAAACTGGGCGATGTATGTGAACACAGATTCTCTCTACAAAAACGACATAGACGGGCTTTCTTCCTGAGAGGACTGGGCTCTTCAACAATAAAAAAATAAAGAAACTTCAACAAATTATTGCAGATTTTTGTACCAGTCAGGTGTCACCAACATGGTCTTCTAGCTGTAATGTCCTGAACCTTAAGAGCAGGGATACCACTTGTCTTTCCAAAAATTGTCCAGAGAGCTTTGTTTGGTGGTCGGCTCAGGGTTGGATTCTGCTGAGTCAGTCCTGGAGAGGAGGACCACAAACAACTACCACCTGTACATAACCTTTGCAAAGCAGAGGATTATGTTCAGAGTTGAAGACTGGAAGATCTAGAATTGAAGCCCCCCTGCTACAGTCTCTCTTCAGTCTCATCGTTTAAAACCTTCATTTGTACTGATGTTGTCACTAGCTGAACGCAATTTTGCACTACTCATCAAGTATATATAATATATATATAATAAAAAAGCGATACTTGTGTCCTTTTGTTTGCTTCATGAATCTGATCCACATGTAGCTTCTCCTTGCACTTGCATTTACTCCCCATACTTCCCTTCTCTCATTAAAATGTTACAGCTAAAAGTTAAAACACTTTTCTCTCTCATGAACAGCTAGAAGAGCATTTAAAAGACACATATCCTGTATCTTGTTTCAAAAGACCCCAGCAGGACTAGACACTTCTCATAATTTGTTATTTTAGCTCTAACCTGTCCAGAAACCAAACCCTGGAGGACATAAAAAAAAATTAAGGAATATATACATATGCCATATACGCACCTTAGGTTTCCATCCCTCGGCAATCCAGGCAGCTGTAACTGAAACCTAAATCAAGGATTTTACATGTGAGTGTAACTATTAATTTCATAATAATCATCATAGATTTGGAAACATGTCATATCTGTACTTTCTGAAATAATTTCCACTGTTTAATCTTGGAGACCTAAGTCTCGTAACTACACAGTTTTACCACTGGTTTTCTTGTACTTACTAAATAATGCATAGGTGTTACTGAATAAAATGTTTAAGAATAAGTGACTGAATAATAAGCCAGGACTTTCGAATTTAAAGTATTCTTGTTTAATATAAAACATATAAATGTATTTTATAGGTTGGAGTAAGAAGAGAAATAAATGCATGTGAGCAATAAAAAAAGAATAACGCATGACTGAAAGTAGAGTTAATTTCTCTGCAATTTTCTCTCAGTTAGACTTGAATTCATTTCATTTGCACTGCAGTGGATGTTGTCTTTATAGAGTAAATACAGCATATTACACTGCCGGAATAAAACTGATATAAGAGAATGCATAGCTGAGTTCTCATTTCTCACTCTTTTCTTCTCTTTTGTCTGGATCAACACTCCAACAAGAATATCAGCTTATTAGAGTTTTGCACATTTGCAGGTTCAATATGTCATTCTCTACAGAAGAGAAGCTTTCAGTATAATGCATGGCTAACAGCTAAGCAGAATCTCTCTAGCGGGAAACTGAAGTTTTCCATTTGAACTGAACTTATGATTGAAACAGGGACAAGGCAAAAGTGAGGGTTTACATTAGTTCATTTTTAAAGGAAGATAAATTAAAGATGTCCTTTCACCCACCACAGATGTTTATTTCCATTGAAACTAGAGATTTGGAGATAAATATAGAGGCCCAGTTTGTAAGATGCACCATTTCTGTTTGCCATCAACTGCTGCTTAAATTCACAAAAACAAACTGATCCTTCTGTCCTGCTGCTGAATGTCAAGTTTCAAGTCTAGGTATTATAAACAAAAGGGAAAAAACATATTTGCTAGATATCAGGCTTGATGACAAATGTGATGCAAACTAACATTTAATGTGACACAAAACTTGTGGTTACTTGGTTAATGGAGAAAGTGAGAAGTGGCAGCTCAGTGGTTAAGATGTTGTACTTCTGATCAAAAGGTGGTTAGGTCAAATCCCAGCACCCCTAAGCTGCTATTATTGGGCCCTTAAGCTTGAGTCTTAACCCAAAACCGCTCCATTGTGAAACAACATGAACATACTGTATTATGTGGCTCTGGATAAAGACAAATTTTGCAAAAGTAACTTCAATATCACACTTTAATTATATTCATTACACTGCACTTTTCTATTTTCAACCAAATGTTAAATTAATGTTCTAATTTGAAGAAGAAAAAAAAGCAAAGCACCTAAAGATACAATTCAAACAATGGTTGTTTATATAACAATCTAAGCAGTGACCTCATTTTCTCTCTCGTCTCTTTCAACCACTCAGCATTCAGCACCACCAGTATACTAATCACTAACTGCTTAAAAATGAGATCCAAAACCTGAGAGTCAAAAATAACCAATTTTAAACAATACAAAAACATTCTGGCTCTTTGGAAGCACAGTATGAAAAATTGAGGGGTGGCTCAAGACATTTATGTACATTACTGTAAACCACAAACACAAACTGCCAGTTTTTAAATCCACCATTCAGTACATTGATCAAATTAAATTAGAGCTTCTTAATGCACCAAAACAACTCCTGCTTAAACAGGTTTTTAAGTGTCCAGGACAAGATATCTTCCGTAGTGAAAGCAGTCCCACCATCAGTTACCGTGATTTTCAGACTGATATATATGCTGTACTGTTTAAAATGATCACGGTTTATTGTTGAATAATTGGTTAGGAATGCAGTGAAGACTGAGAGTATATACATTAATAATAAAGCTTGTTGATGTATATCTCAGTCTTTAGGGCTTTACTAAACAGTTATTCAAAGAAAACCTGCCAGAAACACTATAGCATTTAGAATTATTGCAACACACTCCACCATTTATGTAGAAGAAGTTCTTCTGCTGGACCTGATCTATCATGGTTTAGGATAACAGACTTATTTTCTAATAATTTATAACTCGGCCCCATCAGACAAACATATCATTTATAGTTCTAATATGTAGTGAGCGTAGCCAAAAGGACAATTTGGGATGGTCAGAAACTAAATAAGTGACAATAACACTTCAATTACTGAATTAATGTATCTACAATGTAAGAAAAGTTTAACATGAAATAACCACATTATTAAGATTTAATAATACAATTTTGCAAACAACTTTATTGTTACATAATGGGCTGGGAGTACATTTAAAATATTGTACCATTAACAACATACCTATGCTTACTTGCACAGTATCTGTCTTATCTACTCAGCCTTTCACTATGTGTTCTGCCTTGTATAACTGTTTACATGACAAATAAAACCTGCAAATCCTTTGCCTAAGGTCGAACAGTGTCCTACTGGGATGTCAGAGCAGCACATATTGTGGATGCTAACTTCTTATATAAATAATGAATATACTGCACTAACCAACAAAAGAATACAGAATTACTAATCGCATGAAAAAAAAAATCTATATAGACATAGTTAATATGTTTCAGATTGGACTTTCCTTTGAGGATTTAATTATAGTTGTATACTCTCTCTCTCTCTCTCTCTCTCTCTCTCTCTCTCTCTCTCTCTCACACACACACGCACACACGCACACACACACACACACACACACACACACACACACACACACACACACACACACATAGAGCATTGATTTTACACTGATCAATGATTCTACATGCTGCTATCTACACCTAAGTAACATACTTCCAATTTACTTTACAGCAAGCAAACTTATCGAGAATTGAATGTTGAATGTTTTCATATCAAGTCAAATAAATGCATCTACTATATAACATTAATAACTCACTTAGCCCCACCATCATACACTCATATCACACACAAATACAAACATACACAAATAAACGCACACACACACACACACACACACACACACGCGCGCGCACGCACGCACGCACGCACGCACGCACGCACACACACACACACACACACACACACACACACACACACACACACTTTGCCACCATGGAGACCCCCAGCACAAAGCCTGTGAGATGATTCAATTTGCAGTGATATTTGAAAACTGCCTTGTCATGCTAACGAGATTAGAGAGAGTGCCTGTCTGTTTCCTGCACTGTGAATTTGGTGCCTGATTAAAACCAGCTCTCCTCCAGAGCAAGACTCGGCCACTCGGGCCATTGCCAAGTAACTAGATGTGACTACTGCTTAATACAACATTATGAGCGAAGGCCAAATATTTTCACACACACACACACACACACACACACACACACACACACACACACACACACACACACACACACACACAGCTCAACTGCCTCAAACACTACTTTCAGAGCATGAATTATTTTTTTTAATAATAAAAATAAAATAAATGAAATAAATAAATCTGTTGTTGACAGAAAAAAAACATATTTTTAAAATTTATTATCTCTCTTTATTATTATTAGGGATTAGTCTTTTTGTAAAATTATGCTTAACTAAGAATCCTAAACATTATTCCTACAATACAAAATATTAGCTTCGCCATAAGACCTTACAGTGTATGCCAACTTGGTGCAAACTTCCTCGTTTTTTTTGTATGAAAAGTTCCATATTAATGCTTCACTCCAGTTCTGCATTTTCTTTCAATTGGATTATGTATGCATGGGAGCTCTAATGAGGATTTAAAAATGCAATTATTGCTTAAGCAAAAAATGCGACTTTTTGATAAATGTTTCTATTAGCTAATAAATGGAGAATCAACAGACTTAGAAAACTGCTTTATCCGGGGCTTGAAATTAGTCCATCAATCATTCAGGAGTTTGTTAACTATTATACCCTCCACTGCCACCCCCCACCCCCAACACTGGAGGTATATGTACAGGAGAGAGAGGGGTTACCCGCGGACAAATTGGGGATGATTAAAATAATATGTTTTAGAAAAATCATTTGAAAACAAACTCTGGCATGACAAGAAGATATGCACATTTGATTAGTGATCACATTCAACATTCCTCAGGCAAGAGTTTTGAGGTTGGATTATAAACCTGGGCAGGGGGTGGGTC
>JAAGKR010003502.1:0-73774 GCA_011419295.1 Clarias macrocephalus
CAGAGTCTCTGGTTCTCAGTAGTGCACGCACCTCCGCAGTAATCCACGGTTTCTGGTTGGGTCGTGAGATGATATTCTTGGAGTCAGTGACGTCATCGGTGCACTTGTTGATGTAGCTGGTCACTGATGACGTGTACTCCTCCAAGTCAGTGTAGTCGCCGTAAGTTGCAGCCTCCCTAAACATGTTCCAGTCAGTGTTCTCGAAACAGTCCTGAAAAGCAGAGATGGCTCCTGCTGGCCAGGTTTTCACCTGCTTCAGAACCGGTTTTGAACGCCTGACGAGTGGTCTGTATGCTGGAATTAGCATAACAGAGATGTGGTCTGAGTAGCCGAGGTGGGGGCGGGGCTCTGCCCGATATGCGCCGGGGATGTTTGTGTAAACAAGATCCAGCGTGTTTTCCCCTCTCGTTGCAAAGTCCACATACTGATGGAATTTAGGAAGCACTGACTTGAGATTTGCATGGTTGAAATCTCCAGCAACAATAAACAGTCTATCTGGGTGTGTGTTCTGCAGATTACTGATCTTAGCATACAGTTCCCATAACGCTTCCTTAGCATTAGCGCTAGGTGGAATGTACACTCCGATAATGAAAACGGTGGTGAATTCCCGCGGTAAATAAAAAGGTCTACATCTAACAGTCACAATCTCCACCAGGGATGAGCAAAAGCTAGAAACTAGCACAGAGTTCTTACACCATTTTGTGTTGATGTAGACACACAAGTGTTTACACACGCGCAAATGTGTTTGTGTTAAAGCCAGCTCAAGCGAACCTGGCGATTGCAGGAGCACACACCTGTGGCACTTTAACCGTAAGTGCATCTTGTAAATAGCTGATTAAACCTATGAACACAAATGTGTTCTCTCTCTCTCTCTCACACACACACACACATGCACATACACGCACACAAAAATAGCACATGAAATCGCATAAAACCAAATTAAACTAGGGCAAAAAATATAAGCAGTGAAAAACACAGTAGTATACTTTAGTGTATAAGTATATAAGTGTATATAGTGTACTTTAGTATAAGTAGGTGATCCCTGTCCTGCGATAACAGGCGCTAAATCTTTTTAGTTGTTTTAGTATTGTTCTCAAGTGTGAATGTTTATGGGGACTTAATCTGTCTCTGCTGCCGCATCTATTCACAGTTGTGATAAGTGATTAATGCCCTATCAGATCTGTTGTAACGATGCGGGTCGCGCGAGATGCAGATCCGCACATAAACTGTTCAGAACGGGCAGATCCGCAGGCTGCTACCACAGCACAAAAAAAATACATAACTCTCTCTCATAAATCCTCGGTAAGGGCATAAGCCCAGAGAGGATCAAAAGTTTTATTTATGATTCCAGAGCCCCGTCCGTTCTCCGTAGACATCGGAGCTCTGTTTATTTGTGTTATCAGTTTTCTTTTGCTTCCTTTCAAGTTTCCTAATTAATAATCCCGCACCATCTCCAAACGGAAAGGTCTTCCTGTGCGTACCATAAGCACTCTCACACACTCTTATTTTGTTAAACCCCTCTCATGCCCTGCGTAAAAGCTCTTATCATTAAAAACATCGGATGTTACGTGGCGCGGTATGGAGAGCCGCTCCACGTAACATCCGTATGGGCAGATATTTGTTTCAGATATTATGCGCCATTAATCAATTTGTTATGCAAATTTTTGACTATCAGCGAAAAAAAACATCATCAAAAATATAACGAAAACAAACCCAAGCAGAAGTTACATTTTGAGCTTTACTTTGCAGCAAAATATTATCTATCAGTATATTAAACGGAACTAGATAAAATACACTGTAATGTAAAATACATAGCCTGCATTTATATGCGGTATCTACAGCTATCGGTATAGATAAATTACACATGTTACCGTGTCTTTAAGGATTATTAAGGATGTCTTGGAAAATATTGCTAATAACTAACTAAATAACTAAATAACTCATTTTATTTATTAAGAAATTAATTCATTTTAAATAGCATAAGCATCATGGGTTGTGTATTGAGTGATTTTAAAAATTCTATTTTATTAATCTTTTTTTTTACCATATCATCTCTTTATGAAACTATGTTGACAACGCCTGTACAGTATATAGACATGCTGTATAAAGCTGCCTGGACACTGCAGTTAACTGAAGCAGTCAATGCTCCACCTGGCGAGATTATACAGCATTGCAACCATCTTATTGGAAAGCACATGGGGACATTTATGGGGCGGGGCATCACGGGGGATCACATTCCGTGCATGGATCGTGCACGGACTTGTCATGGTTCGCTATGGGACCTGCCATGTTCCAGGCGGCTGTTTGACAGGGCTCCTACTGTATTTGTGCATGTTTGTGTGTGTGTGGTGTGTCTGTGTGTTAACATTTGTGAGGTGTGTAAGACATGTGACTTGTTAGTGTGGGTGGGTGTATGTGTTTCTGCATGCAGGCATGTGAGACAGAGATGTGAGTGTTAAAATTTGTGATGTGTGATATACATGAGTGTGTTTGTGTATACGTGTGAGTGAGAGAGTGCTAACATTGTGATATAAGTGTGTTTGTGCGAGTGTGTCCGTCGTGAGAGAGGTGTGTGTTTGTGTGTGTTTGTTTCTGCGTGTGTGTGGGTCTGTGCGTGCGTGAGGGGCGTGTGTGTGTGAGAGATGTGTGTGTGAGTGTTAACATTTGTAATGTGTGTTGTGGTATGTGTGTTTGTGTGTGCGTCTGTGTGTTTGTGTGTGCGTGTGTGTGTGTGTTTGTGTGTGTGTGATGTGAGTGTGAGAGTGTTGCAGATGCTGGAGAAAAAGCTTCACACTATGATTATATTCCTCAATGTGATGTTACTGAATATGATGTCACAGAACGTGTCACTGAAAATAATGCCACTCAATATAATGCCATACAGAACGTTATTAATAATTTTTCGGTGTAGGTTTAAGACATTATCACGGCTGACCCTTTTGAGATATCAAAAATCCCTCCGCAATTTTGCATCCTCAAAGTCTTTAGATCACATAGGCCGGTTTGGTGATGATCGTATAGATTCCCTAGGAGGATTATATAAAAAATCATCCAGTGCGTTTTTGCGAATGACCCAAAATAACAGGCCTCCTGTTCAGTTGAGCCAAGGACATGCAGTGCGAATGTTGTTCGGCTCAATGAGCTCTAAATGTGTACCAAGTTTTGTGTGAAAATGTGTATGAGCTATCCAGCATAATCTCGTGTGGGGGCCCCTGAGGGCCACGAACCACGCCCGTGGCCCAGACTCCCAGGCATCCGAATGGCAGCAGATTCCAACCTGCGTGTGTATGTTAGTTGTGAAACTTAAAAAGCGGGGTGTGGGGAGGGAGAAGGAGTTTTACTGTTTAAGACGAGGCGAGGGGCTAATTCCTTCCACACCCACATAAATACACGGCGCCTGCGCGAACAAACGGAAACACGTATCTGTCTGGATTTATTTTTACTTTTTTTTAAATGTTCAGTGCAGGTTAATTTGTTTTATTTTTACTTTATATATTTTATTAATTATTTTTTATGTATTTATTTTTTTGGGCTGTATAACGAATAATTGAAAAAAGAAAAAAAGTTTTCATTATTTCTTATGGGAAAATTCTATTTGGTTTACGAGTGTTTTTGGAATACGAGCCCGCTTCCGGAACGAATTATGCTCGTAATCCAAGTTTCCACTGTAGTTGTAAGCAATGATGACGGGCACAAGCACCCTGCGCCATCGCTACCCCTGTGTGTTATTTGAGTGTGTTAAGACCTCGAAAAAATGATCGCCACCCGGTTACAACGCACAACCTGCACACATCACACACTATACAGGGCTAGTGTCTGTTTGGGCCCTAAATATTTGTTGAGTGCGTTAGTGTGTGTGTGTGTATGTGTGTGTGTGTTCAATTCAATTTAATTCAACTTTATTCATATAGCGCTTTTAACAATGTTCATTGTCTCAAAGCAGCTTTACAAGAATGAAAACATTTTTAAAGAAAATTTATGGAAGTGTGTATGTGTGAGAAAAATGTGTCTAGATAATAATGAGATGAATGAGTGAATGATGAATGAAATGTCGCTGATGAGCAAGCCAAGGCGACAGTGGCAAGGAAAAACTCCCTGAGATGGTAGTAGGAAGAAACCTTGAGAGGAACCAGGCTCAACAGGGAACCCATCCTCATTTGGATGATAACGGATAGAAATTATATAACCTTGTGTGTGTTATGCAGCTGAAAGTTCAATATAACAGAAGTTCTTTACATTAATATAGGGATAAGTCAGCAGGTACAGAGGGCAGATGTGGTTGGGATCACTGGGAGCTCAGGAGCAGTATGTGTAGCTCCAAACAATCATAAAGCAAAATCCAGCTGGAGCTGGTCCTTCTCTGGATGCCTCAGGAACCTCGCAGGGTTGGCCTCTTTCTACTGAAATTGGCACAATCTCCAGATACCTCGGGATGGTTGGAAGAATACAGAACAGATGGTGAGAATTAGCGTAGTTGCCATTCAGGATATATGTACTGGAGTATGTGGTTATGGGATGAGTTACGTGTATGCCAGATTAAAGAAATGTGTCTTGAGTCTACTTTTAAACTGGGAAACTGTGTCTGAGCCCCAAACACTGTCTGGAAGGCTATTCCAAAGCTTTGGAGCTAGAAATTGCCCTACCTCCTTTTGTAGATTTTGAAATTCTGGGAACTAACAGAAGTCTGCAGTTTTGTGATCTTAAGGAACGAGCGTATCAGAAGACTGGTTAGGCATGTGGGAGCTAAACCATTTAAAGTCTTGTATATAAGTAATAGTATTTTGTAATTCATTCTAAACTGAACAGGTAGCCAGTGCAGGGATGATAATATTGGGTTTATATGATCATATTTTCTGGATCTAGTGAGAACCCTGGCGGTTGCATTTTGGACTAACTGAAGCTTGTTTATTGTGGATGCAGGACAACCACCTAGTGCATTACAGTAGTCCAGTCTGGAGGTCATGAATGCATGAACCAGCTTTTCTGCATCAATTTCAAAGTTCAAATTAAAATTTTATTTGTGTCATACACAGTATGATATGAAGTGAAATGATTATACAACTGCTATTGACCTACAATATTACAACAAAAAAGAAATAAGATATTTAAAATAAAGAAACACTTATTTACAAAATATACAGAATAAGAATAAAAATAAAATGAAATAAAGTATTTGAATAAGATAAATATAAAGAAGTTAAAGAATATCTAATAAAAATAGTGTATATATATATAGTAACTGAAATTTAATGGAAATGTGGTGTAGTGCAGACCAGAATGTAGTGAAGTGTGCAAAATGTGCAAGTGTGCAAATGTTCCATGTGTAAACCGGTTGTGCGTCCCGGTAAAAAGTAAAAGTTAAAAAGTCTGCAGTCCTGAGGTGTGCAAAATGTGCAAGTGTGTGAGTGGTAGGTCCTATGTGGTGTTGTGATTGAGAGCTTGTATAGCCTGCGGGAAGAAACTCCTCCTCAGTCTCTCTGTGTTGGCCTTCAGGGAGCGAAAGCGCTTTCCTGACCGCAACAGAGAGAGCAGTCCGTTGCTGGGATGACTGAGGTCTTTCACTATCTTCCTGGCCTTGATCCAGCACCGCTTGTTGTAGATCGTCTGAAGGTCAGGGAGCTTGGTACAGATGATACGTTCAGCTGATCGAACCACCCTCTGTAGGGCTCTCCTGTCCTGCATGGTGCTGTTCCCGAACCAGGTTGAGATGTTTCCTGTAAGGATGCTCTCTATGGTGCAGGAGTAGAAGTTCCTGAGCACCTTAAAGGTGAAAGTCTAAAGTCTCTCAGGCGCCTGAGGTGGTAGAGACGCTGCTGGGCCTTTTTCACCATGGTTTTGATGTGACAGGACCATGACAGGTCCTGCGTGATGTGAACACCGAGGTATCGGAAGCTGTCCACTCTCTCCACTGGTCTCTCGTTGATGGCGGGTGTCTTGTAGTTCCTCTCCTGCTTAGTACTAAAGTCCACTATCAACTCCTTCGTCTTACTGACGTTTAGGAGGAGATTGTTCCTCTGGCACCAGTTCTCCAGATTTCCAATCTCCTCCAGGTAGGCCGTCTCATCGTTGTCAGAGATCAAGCCCACCACGACTGTGTCATCAGCAAACTTAATGATGGTGGTGGAGTTTGTAGTGGCTACGCAGTCATAGGTGTACAAAGAGTACAGCAGGGGGCTCAGAACACAACCCTGGGGGGCTCCAGTGCTGAGAGTGAGAGAGGCTGAGACATAGCCGCCCATCCTTACTGCCTGTGGTCTCCCAGTTAGGAAGTTCGAGATCCACTGACACAGAGATGAGCTGAGTCCCAGGTGCTCCAGCTTGGTGGTGAGTGTGGAGGGAATTATGGTATTAAATGCTGAGCTGTAGTCGACAAAGAGCATTTTAACATAATTCCCACTTCTAGTGTCCAGGTGAGTGAGTGAAGTGTGGAGTAGATGAGAGATGGCATCATCCATAAAGCGGTTTGGGCGGTATGCAAATTGCAGTGAATCCAGTGTGTCAGGTAGTGAGGAGATGATGAAGTCTCTGACCAGCCGTTCAAAGCACTTCATCACCACTGAGGTGAGGGCTACAGGTCGATAGTCATTGAGGGAAGCAGGATGTGGTTTCTTCGGCACAGGAACAATGATGGACTCTTTAAAGCATGTAGGGATCACCGACTGAGATAAGGAGATGTTGAATATCTCTGTGAACACAGGTGCAAGCTGGTCTGCGCAGGCTCTGAGGACTTGACCTGAGATGCCGTCTGGTCCTGCTGCTTTTCTGGTGTTCACTGTTTTGAAGGCTCTCCTCACGTCATGCTCGGAGTTGATGAGCGCGTTTCCGGTGCTGGCAGTGACTTCCTGTCTGCAGCCGTTAGCGCCGCTAGCATTAGCATCAGATACGGATAAAATGGCAATATTTCTAAGATGGAAAAAGGCTGTCTAATATTATGCCCAGGTCTTTCACTGTCGAGCTGGTAGTAACAGTACATCCTTCTAAACACAGGCTGAATTGTTAGAGCTGTTGTGTACTGGTTTTTGGGCCAATGAGTAATATCTCTGTCTTATCTGAATTTAGTAAAAGAAATTTATTGGTCATCCAATCTTTTATGTCCTGAACACACTCAGTCTAGACAACTTAGGTATTTCTTCTGGTTTAGTTGAGATATATAATTGGGTATCGTCAGCATAACAATTGAAACTAATCCCATGTCTTCTTATGATGTTGCCCAAGGGAAGCATGTATATTGAGAACAGCAGAGGTCCTAAAACTGAAAACCCCATATTTCACTGGCATTACACCAGACTGTAGATCTACAAAATGGTATCGATCAGACAGGTATGATCTAAACCATTTTAATGCCTGTCCATGAATACCTATGTGATTTTGTAAGCAATCTATGAGAATGTTATGATCTATAGTGTCAAATGCAGCACTAAGATCAAGTGTGAGGGTTAGTGTGTGTGTGTGTGTGTGTGTGTGTGTGTGTGTGTGTGTGTGTGTGTGTATGTGTGTGTGTGAGGGTTAGTGTGTGTGAGAGTGAGGGAGAGAGGTATGTGACGTGTGGATGTGTCAGTCTGTGTGTGACGAGTAAATGTTCTTGTGTTTATGCATGTTTGTGTGTATGGTGTGTGAGTCTGTGTGTGAACATTAGTGATGTGTTTGTTAGTATGTGTGTGATGTGTGTGTCTGAAACATGTGACTTGTTAGTCTGTGTGGGTGTATGTGTTTCTGCGTGTGAGCGTGTGAGACAGAGATGTGAATGTTAAAATTTGTGATGTGTGATATACAAGCATGTTTATGTATACGTGCATCTGTGTGAGTTTGAGAGTGTTAACATTGTGATATAAGTGTGTTTGTGCTTGTGTGTGCATCGTGAGAGAGGTGTGTGTGTGTGTGCGTGAGTGGAAACATTTGTAATGTGTGCGTGTGATATGTGGTTGTGTGAGTGTGAACATTAGTGATGTTTATGTGTGTTCAATAAGCTGCAGATGCTGGAAAATAAGCATCACACTATGATGTTCCTGAATGTGATGTCACTGAACATGATGTCACTGAACGTGGTGTCACTCAATATAATGCCACTCAATATAATGCCACACAGAAAGTTATTAATAATTTTTTGGTGTAAGTTTAATACAATATCACGGCTGACCCATTTGAGATATCAAAAATCCCTCCGCAATGTCCTCAATGTCTTTAGATCACATCAACCCGGTTTGGTGACGATCGTGTAAATTCCCTAGAAGGAGTATATCAAAATTCATCGAGTGTGTTATTGCAAATGACTCAAAATAACTGGCCTTATGTTGAGTTGAGCCCAGGACATGCAGCGCGAAAGTTGTTCGGCTCGATGTGTACAGAGTTTCGTGTGCCTACGTGAAAATGTGTATGAGTTATGGAGCAAAATCTCTTGTGAGGGCCCCTGAGGCCCTCGAGCTACGCCCGTGGCCCAGACCCCCAGGCATCCGAATGGCAGCAGATTCCAAACTGTCTGCCAAGTTTCATGAGTTTTTGAGCATGTTAAGACCCCCGGAAAATCCAAAAGGGTGGGGTAATAAAAAAAAGAATAATCCTTAGAAAAACAAGAGGGTACTGCGCACCTACAGTGCTTGGGCCCTAATAATCCTTATGAAAACAAGAGGGTGCTGCGCACCTATAGTGCTTGGGCCCTAAATATAGTTGCAAGCAATGATGATGGGCCCAAGCACCCTGTGCCATTGCCACCGCAGGCGCACCACACAACCTGTGTGTTATTTGAGTGTGTTAAGACCGTGAAAAAGCTTCGCCACCCTGGTGCACCGCACAACTTGCACACATCACACACTATAAAGGGCTAATGTCAGTTTGGACTCTAAATATTTGTTGAGTGCGTTAGTGTGTGTAGGTGTGTGTGCATGTGTGTGTAGTAGGTGTGGGTTAGTGTGTGTGAGAGTGAGAGAGGTGCGTGTGTGTGTGTGGTGTGTGAGTCTGTGTGTTAACGTTAGTGATGTGTGTGTTAGTATGTGTGTGATATGTGTGAGACATGTGACTTGTAAGTGTGTGTGGGTGTGTGTGTTTCTGCGTGTGGGCGTGTGAGACAGAGATGTGAGTGTGTGAGTGTTAAAATTTGTGACATGTGATATACAAGAGTATGAGTGTGTTTGTGCATATGTGCGTGAGTGAGTCTGTGTGAGTTTGAGAGTGTTAACATTGTGATATAAGTGTGTTTGTTCATGTGTTTGCGCCATGAGAGGTGTGTGTGTGTGTGTGTGTGTGTGTGTGTGTGTGTGTGTGTGTGTGTGTGTGTTTAAAATTTGTAATGTAAATGTATGTATGTGTGTGTGTGTGTGTGTGTGTGTGTGTGTGTGTGATGTGTTTGTGTGTTAACATTTATGATGTGTACGTGTGTTCAATAGGCCGCAGATGCTGGAAAGTAAGCGTCACACTACGATGTTCCTGAATGTGATGTCACTGAACGTGTCACTGAATATAATGGCACTCAATATAATGCCGTTTGAGATATCAAAAATCCCTCTGCAATTTTGCATCCTCAATGTCTTTAGATCACATCGGCCTGGTTTGGTAGTGATTGTATAAATTCCCTAGAGGAGTATATCAAAATCCATCGGGTGTGATTTTGCGAACGACCCAAAATAACCGGCCTCCTGTTGAGTTGAGCCCAGGACATGCAGTGCGAAAGTTGTTCGGCTCAATGAGCTCTAATTGTGTCTACCGATGGTAGACAAGCGGTATTCTAGTTTCACCGTCGCGCCTCACAGCGACAGTATTTGGGTTTGTACGTTTGGGTTTTTTGAGTGGCGCTATATAACTATAGACCGACGCCGCAGCTCCTTTAGAGCAAGTGTAATATTGTAATTAAACTAATTCATAATCACAGTACTAAAATTACAGTACAAATGTAGAATTAAATTTTTTTAGTATCGTATTTAGGAAAAGTAAACGTTAAAACAGTGCGCCTTTAGATTTTATCATGTGTAATTAGAAAGGCTACGCGTGTAGGGTTTTGAGTCATCTTATATTTTGTGTTCTTTAAATTTGTAGTAGATAAAACCGAAATAAATGAAACTAAATTACCATAAAATTAAAACATTGTCATTGTACGTGCTTTACTTTACTGCGTAAGCAGATGTCTTTGTCATTCATGTCCGCTTGTGTTTTTGCGGTATTATGAGAATGAAATGCGTTAGGCTGTTTTTGATCATTTTCTTTAATAAATAATGACTCCCTTTGCGCTGTACCAACGCTGGCAAAACCTTATGAAATACAAGTAAACCGTTAAACTAATTTACAATTACAATACTAAAATTATAGTAATACATATAGCTGTTTCTTATTTGCATCGAATTTATACACTTGTGTCAATTTGTATACTTGTGTCACACGCCAAATCAATATCGCTCCTCACTCACTCCGAATCTCACTAGGTAGGCGACCTCCCCTTTTGCAGGTGTGAGAAGGAGCGGGGCTGCCTAACTAGGCACAACTGATGAGCTATTGGCGCCAATGATCCCGAGCTTCTATCCGCACTATAAAACACAGCGGGGAGTGTATCTCGGGGTCTTTTGGGGAAACTGGACTTTAAAAAGCAGCGCGTGGAGGAGATTACTAAGGAGAGTGCATGTGAGATGTGATGTGCCCCAGAGACTTTAAAAAGGGGAATGCCGCCCTTTGATCTCCACGAGAGGACAGCGTGTGAGCAAGCTGCTCAAGTTCCCGCGGCACCTTCGCTCATCACCACTCACCAGCCTGTGCCCGCATTCCAGCGGGGCATTGCCAACCAGACCAGCAGGTGCACTTTTCATTCCTTTCCTTTTCTTTCCATCCTCCCTCCTTTAACCCTTTCCTTCCCCATTTTTCCTAAATAAATTACCCTTTTTCCCATAAGACCTCGCCTCATGTCCGTGTTTAATGGTGCTGCCCGTGCAACATTGGGTCGAACCCATTATACTAGCCTTTAGATTATATCATGTGTAACACTCTCTGGGTGTGCATCACAAAAAGTTTGCCAGATTAATGTTCAAAAACAATATAATAAAACTATATAAGCTACAGAGAACACAAGAACGCACGTTTCTTGAAAAGAGATTTCGCACGTTCCGCGGCACCTCGCGGGAAGCTGTGAAAATGCCATTCATTACCTATAGGGGGCAGTCGTGTTTCAATCTGAAGTATTGTGTGTCTACTGAAGCCAAAAATGCGTTCTCTCTCTAAACCTAACCCTAGGCGCCCATTGACAGCAAGCGACAGAGCTCATAAACGTGTCGAGCTCAAACTTTAAATTACGGATATGTATTTATTCTTCATTTTCTTCTCAATGATGATTCTTCTTTGACTGCGCTTTCTCCATTCAGTATTATTATCATTAGTAGTAGTAGTGAAAACTACCGCTGATTAACTATCTCTGCAGTAGTTAAAACAGCGGATTGATTTCATTTGGGGAATTTCTAACAGGCAATCTACTAAATAATAATAAATAGATTAAATAACCCAGCACTTTAACATTTAACCCAGCTGTTTTAAGTGAGTGTAACATAAAAAATATTCCATTTGTAAAATAGCATAGGTGAAATCATAGGTTGTGTAAAAACAATACAACAAAGCTTATGGTAAATTAATTCTCAGACTCTTCTACTGCAGGTATTAAAAAACAGTAACTGTCAATTTTAGAATGCGTAGAAGCTCAGTGGTTCGGACAAAACCTCTTGCGGGGAGCCTTTCCCTGAATTCACCATTTTCACGGGCGTGGGCATCTCAGGTTATTCATACAGATGTACAGTACCTATTTACAGTACATAGAATTTTACGGGGTTGTCACTGAATGATTTACCCTGACAAAGAGCAATATAAGAATACTGAATACCTTAAAAAATAATTCGGCATCTATTTAGAGTCTAATTTTTTTTCTAAACTTGTGACATTGTTGTTTACTTACAACATTTGTTAATTATTATTTTTTATTTAAATGAGGCTTGGGCTCCGAGATGTTGAGCCTACTGTACGTAGTCTAATCAGAGCTCTACTGCCCATTCGAGTGTAATTCATGAATTATGTTCATAATAATAAAATGAGATGCCCTAAATCGTGATTTAAAATTAATCTACAATTCATTTCAAACCCGCGGCTCGCAGTTTCACTTTACAAAAGGCAGCGTTTTGATCAAAAGGTGATAAACACATGCGATTTATCTATTAAAATGCAGACATACTGCATTGATGGATGGATGTTGTTGATAAATATTTAAAATGATAATTAAATAAATAGCTGTCCATCTTTTTTTTGTTTATCTTTTCGGTTTATTATACACTTCTGCACCACTTATTATAATAAATAGTTTTAAATGGTAGTAAAGGTACAATTTGGTCATGTTCACCCATGGGGTAAACATATGTGGCATTTAATAGCATTCGCTAGTTATCAAGTTGATATACAGGTCAATCTGCATCAAACAAATGAATCATTATAGTGTCACCCCATGGGTGAACATGACCAAATTACTATATAAACACTGGAACAGGATTTTTAAAATTAAAATCCAACATTTTAATGGTTAGTGATCGGTGCATGGGCGTCAACTTGCACGTTCTGTAATATTCCATTGTCATTCATATTGCCGCTGTTTTAGAGCCCTTTACTAAAGCATTCGCTAGTTATCAAGTTGATATACAGGTCAATCTACATTTGAAAATAATCAGTAAATTCGTGAATTACACTCAAAGTATCAACTCCAACTATGAAGTCTGATTTCATTTGCTGGGGAACAGGGCCAGTTCTAGACAGGCACATTTAGAGGTGTAGTCAGAAATGTGAAGGGGGCATCATGTGTACACATCATGTTCGAGCACTGTTTTTTTCCCTGTGCTTATAGTAACAGTATTGTCTTTGCTGAATTGTGTTGTTAGCCTCGTCCAAAGCCTGGAGAAGTGGATTGCACTTTGTCAGGCCTCTACCTTCAGACCTGTCCAACTTGGGTGTCCCACTTGAAAACTAAGCTCCTGCTCTTAAGTCACTGAGGCACGCAAACCCCCTGACCACAATTAGGTGGCAATCCCTCAGGGGGGAAACAGAAAATGTTTAATTAAATAAAAAAATAATAATAATAAAATATCCTTAAGCCAGATTTTATCAATCAAGGACATAACATTTATCTTTACTGGATAGTCTAATTCTCAAAAACATTTAACCTAAAGTAAGACTTAACACACTATAACTAGAATATTTACAAAACTGAAAGGTTGTCTTATGAATAATAAAAACTCAGCTAAAGCAGATGGGCTATAGAAAAGATGTTTTTTTGGTTGTTGTTGTTGTTAGGCTACGTCTTGACTCATTTGCATATGGACGGTGATTGGATGTTTACAGAGAGCTCAGGGGAGGAGTGTGTGCATGTGTGTGTGTGCGCTGCAGCCTGTGAATGAACACACACAGTGGAGGGACATGAGGGAAGTCCGGATCCGGAAACCGTATTGTGTAGTCAGACCAAATTTCTTATTCACAGCTGAAGTAGTTAAATATGCTTATACTGCAGATACGTAGGTTATATTTTAAAAGTACAATTGCAAGTAAATTACAAACGGCATGTAATATAAAATATGAATAAAACAGTATTAGACACACATATATGATATGGTAATGTATACTATGAAAAAGCTATTTACACACGAGTGCTCAAATGTAAAGCAAACGCAAATATAAATTTATTGTGTATATTTAACTTCATTCAGCCGTTTAAGTTACATGAAAAATAACATGCCTACCAGCCCACTATTAGAATTTAAAGATGCACACGCGTGTGCAAAAAGACGAAGTACAACAAAGAATCCAAAAGTGTATAATTTTTAATAACGTTAGTATAAAACAATATTGTCTCCAATGCTGAAGCAAACATTATTTTGTTTTTGTTTTATTTATTATTTTGCTTTCTCGCTGAATACAACGCGTTCCGAGGTGAACACATGCAGACCCCCAGTTACTGTAATCCCTCTTCTCACCTTGCATTCACAATAGGTGTGAAATTATCCAACCTCGCTGATGGGGGAATTGGCAGAATTGAGGGGTTTAAAAAGAATTAACAAGACAAGCAGACGTCTCTGCCTGAAATGTAAAACATAAATAGAAACAAATAAAATGTTTTGATGGTATCAATTAAATCAGACTTCATAGTTGGATTTGGTACTTTGAGTGTAATTCATACATTTACTGAATATATTTAGATCTTGTAAAATAACAAAACCTGTTTCTTTCCTGGACCTTTTGTCCGCATCACAATGAACTGAAGCCCAGCCATATAATAAAATATTATTATTGTAAAACAAAATAAAATTCATGTTTGCTTCAGCATTGGAAACAATATTGTTTTAGGCTAACTAATTATACACAATTCATCATTGTTCTTGGTCTGGCTTTTAGATAAAGTCCTTCCATGCACCATCTGGCGGATATTCAGTGAAGCACAACATATTTATTTAAATTCCCAAATGTTGCTTGAGGGATCTCGCGGCATGTCGCGCGCCAAATTGCGGGATCTCACGGGAAAAAGCGTGCAGTCTTAATGGCCAGATCGGTACATAGATCCACTTTTATTTAAGTGCACTCACAATGACGAAAAAATCTTGTGATTTTTAAAAATGAAAGTAAACAGGGTGCGCTTGAATGTGTCAGAAAATTAACCGAAACTCTGTGTATACTTGCCTCACAGACGTGAAAAATATTTCTAAAACGTGTAAAATACTTCTAAAAAGTGAAATGTCTGCTTTTATATAAACTAATAAACTGATTTTAGACAATGCAATTATTAATTCGAAAAGTGAATTATAGGTGCATCCATGGCTGCGGAGATAACATGATCACCTTCATCACTAAACCCGAAACCAAAGAAATCACTAATTTATTAATGAATTATTAAGATGGTCAGAGTCAGTCTCCTTGTTGTTTTTCCAAACGCATTAATAATCATTAGTCTACTTCTGCTGGTGCGCTCTGGAAAACTTTATGTGTGCGGCTGTGCAATGATTAGACTACAAAGGAAGTTAAAGAGGAGGATCACGGCTCAACATCACGGAGCCCCAACCTCATTTAAATTAAATGAACAAATATTGTAAGTAAATAACAGTAGCCCAGTAAATGCAGTAAATGCAGTAAATAACAGTAAATGCTCATTGCTGCGCTGTTTGGGGGAGGGACGTGCTGATGACGTTTGGTCTGCTTTCTGTGTGTTTTGGTGTGTGTGTGTGGGTGGGGCGTCACCCGAGAGGTGTCAATAGGTCTTATATATTCATGAAAAGTTGTGGATTATTCAGTGAAATAAAGGCTAGGCTGACAAAAGTTCACATCCGTCACTTTACCTCAAATAAAAGGTCTTTCTGAGTGTTATAATATAGCTGTAACATAACATATATACAATCCGAACAAACGGTGCGCACTGCATACTAAACCTAAACCGAACGCATGGATTATGTCACGAGTCAGCCTGATCAACCAAGCACTTCCAGAGACTGAGACTCCACTCCTGATCTTTTTCCCCACGCACACACCTGTCATTCTGGCACACCTGAACCTGATCAGCCAATTATCTCTCCAGCTTATAAGCACACTAAGAGTTCCACTCAGTGCCGCAGTATCTTACTCGTGTGCCTCGCGTTTCTCTGTGTAAAAGAATCATTGTGTATCCTAGCCTGTGTTTTCGACCCTGCCTGTTTTCCGGATTTTTCTCTCGCCTACGCCCTCTGGTACTTCTATCATTAACGGACTGATTAACGTGGATGACCCCGCTTGCTCTCAGGACTTGAAACAGTACTCACGATTTGGATTTGTTTGCTCTCGCTGCTGGATTACTGGATACCGACCACCGCCCGAAAAGATGATTCTTCTAGCCTGTTGCTGCTTCCACAGCACGCGCGCTTCCTCGTTCAAGCACTTCCGTGTTCGCGGACATCGGGGAGATGGTTTGCGCCGCGCGCCGACCTCCGTTTTCTCTGGGGAGATCAGCCACCATATCCCACTTTCTCAACCACTGCAAGCTACGAAGATTAGCAGCGAAAATTCGGTAGCAAAGAGCCGAGAGGAGTACTCGCGCTCTACTTCCGGGATAGTGGAGATTCCCTCGCGTCATAGCCCCGCCTCCTCCATCGTCACTAAGGGTTTCCCCACTCTCTGTCACCAAGCACACACACGCTGCTTCTCTCCTCTGCTCCCACTGTGCCTACTCAGTCAAGCCTCAGCATTTCCATTAAAAGAAATTTAACTCAATTCAAGCATAAGTCGTCTGCTATTGGGTTCACTCCAGTTTTTTCACCCCGCCCCTGACAGATTAATAAATCGAGATGTGTGTTTCTTAGCCCCACTACCGTGAACACAGCATATTCAGAGAAGAGAGAGGTTGTGCTCAGACCACTGACCTTCTGCGGATTCTAAAATTGACATTGTTACCGTTTCTTAATTGCTGGAATGGAATAGATGGAAAGTTTCCTCATCATAACATGCCTTGTATTGTTTTTAATCACTCTATACACAACCCGTGATTTTTTATGCTATTTTACAAATGAAAAATACATTCTTAAAAAGTATATTCTTTAGTTTTTTATTTTCATTTTTTTATAAAATATAAAATTTTAATAAATTATAAATAATACCAAAGAAAATAATACCAAATGTCAATTTTAGAATCTGGAATCCAGAAGATGAAATTTACACAAATTTAAAAAGAGGCCTGAAGCACTGCAGGTCTTCAGAAGAGCCTCAGATCCAAGAGGGTCTTAAAGTGGGTAGTGGTGCATTTTAGTTTCTCGGAATGTATAGGTGAGAACAGCTGATTGAAACCTTGGGAGTGGTGAATTATTTGCATTTGAATGTTGTCTGACAGTGTAAAGCACACACAGTAACACTAAAACAACAACCCATGATAAATAGGAATAAGAAGCCTTGATTATACTGCATAAATACTATTTAGTACAACAAAATTCCTACACGCTCTGGAAAACTTTATGCGTGTGGTTGAGCACTGATTAGACTAGGTAGGAAATTAAAGTGGAGGAAGTAAACAGTAGCCCATGTTTTATGGGCTTTATGGCATTTATGGGCATTTTTATTTAAGATTATAAAAAATAATCCTGCATCTATTTTTAGGCTTGCCAGCCGCCACTTTTTAATTAGAAATTTTCTATACGAATCTTATAATGCCCACATGACTATTTATTTTAACTATTTAAACCATTACATTTTTTTTATTTCATCTATTACTATTTTATTTACTTCAAACAAGAACAAAACATTTTTAAAAAATATTATTGATTACATTTGGTCTAATAAAACTGTTGTCCTCAAAAATTTAATAGATGAGGACTCATGTCCATCAATCTGATATATAGTATGCTGGAGAAACTCCCAGGTCGGAAGACACTGCTTTGTGTAGTTCAGTGAAAGACAAGAAAACCTTTAATTGGATTTAATTGGATGGAAAACTAATTTTAGATTATGTAATTTGTATGAAACGTGATTATTGGCGCACCCACTGCTGCGGAGACGACGAGATGACATGATTATCTTCATCACTACTTGCTGTTCTTCCCCCGAGGCATTCTGTAACTTAATGCATGCGGCTGAGCACTTAGACTACGTAGAGAAGTCCAGTCTCCCAACAGACCCCGAGCTACCCAGAGAAGCCCGGGATTATTAGCGGCGATAGCTCACCAGCCGTGCCTAATTCCGCGGCCCTGCTCCTTCACGCACCAGTAGAAGGAGAGGCCGCCTAGCCTAGTGAACTTCGGAGTGAGCAAGCAGCAATATTGATTTGGGCGCATGCCCATCACCGGCGCAAGCCGTGACAACTTGTAACACAATAACAATAATATTTTTAACATTTTGCAGCGAGGCCGGCTCTACACAGGGGCAAGAGGGGGCAGTGCCCCCTCAAATAAATGTCTTGCCCCCTCAAATAAAAATTGTGAAATTTTGAAAAAGCACATGTTAATATACTCACAAAATGAATATATTACAAGTTGATAAAATGATCTGCGGTAGCGGAAAAATCAGCCGAAAAAGGGACACTACACAATACGGCATTAGATTTCCCTCATGTCTATGTCCCTCCGCTGTGTGTAATCATTCACAGGCTGCAGCGCACACACACACACACACTCCTCCCCTGAGCCCTCTGTAAACATCTAATCACCGTCCGTATGCAAATGAGTCAAGACATAGCCTAACGTAGTGTCATGTCGGATATCAGCACGGTCACGGAGTGGAAAGACTTTGAAGAAGCTGCAGCATTTTTTAAATTACAGCAAGCACAGCGATGAGTCCATGTCCACTGACTTTGACAGACTGAAGACAAATTACCGAGAGACCCCTATGTAAAGCCCCGCCCCACACTGTAGTTCTATACCACTTTGTTTCAAATAATCACAACAGTTTTTACAAAGCCAGCTTACTTACTTTCCACTCCAGCTTTCATCAGCTCACAAAGAGAAAGTTACTTCTGCAATGCATCCATTTTTCAGAGCTTTTAAAAAGTGTAATGCTGCGCCTAAGTGTAATGCCTATGTACTAACAGTAGTGGCAATGATACTGCTGCTAGTACATCAGAGACAGCTACTACTAGTAATATTACTATTTCAGCATCAGCAAGCACTGCTTCTCCTGTTCCTCCCCCAAAATGTGTTGTCCCAAAGCAGCCTGCTCAGCTACCCAGTGACTTAAATAGCAATGCACCATCTCAGCCAGTACTGGGTTGTGATGGAAATTTTCTTCCTTTGTTGAATCAGAGACCAGGAGACGTTGGGATATCTTTTAAGCAGAAGTTACTTTTCATTGAGAACTCGCCATGCGTCGCTGTAGTCATCAAAGTCTCACTAAAACGCAGCTCTGAAGAGTTTATACTTTACAAAGGGGAGGGATACAAAAAGGTGGAGACAATCTAAACAAAGCATAGTGTAGTACAGGAATCAGCCTGATACCGGAAGTTCCCCAGCTCTGATCTCATCAGCATAACAGTGCCTTTCAAATGCATAGGTGCTAATCTAATCAGCCTGACAGTATCACCCAGACATTCACATTATCATAGAGACAAAGGCACAGCCTGGCCTTGGGATTAGCATTCACATTTACCTTGGGACCCTACCCAGTGGTCAGGAAGTACATAAAGACAAAAGGTTAATGTCTCAGACACCTGGGTTACCAGACTTGATGTCCTTAGAATGTCATAATCTTTACCTCAAAATATAAAACCCAATGTGCATAACTTTTCAGTTTATATGCTATTTTGTTGGAACCTAGATTTAACATTTTATAAATTTGTAGTCCTACAGTAGCTATCCAAAGCGTACATTTGCTACAACATTAACATCATTCAATCCTGCCTGGTACAGCACACGACCATGGGTAGAATTCTCTATTGGGCGAGATGCCTGCTTCTGTTTCCCCTGTTGGAAATATGGCAGCATTGTTAATGAGAGGGATGTTTTTTTTTACTTTAATTGGTTTTAACAACTGGAAAGCAGCCCTTGATCGAGACAAGGGGCTACAGAGGCATGTGTCCAGCCACAACCATGTGCATGCTTCAACTGTATGGACTCAGCAGAAAAGCAGAGAGGCAACAGGGGGAACTATTAACTGTTGACTGTTGGTTGGTAAAACACAACTTGAAAAAAAAACTATGTCAAGAGTGTGGGCAGTGCAGTTAAGTTTCTCTGTGTGAATGAGTTGGGGCTCCGTGGGACTGCAGAAACCTTGAGGCCGAATGGTAATGATGACAACGCTTCAGGTCTCTTTCTGAAACTAATGGAGTATACCTTAGAGAAGGATGAGAAGCTAGCAAGCATTGCTAAGGGTATCCCAAAGAATGCAAAATAAGCATCTAAGGATATCAAAAATGAAATTATTCAAACACTGGCAAACATGTTGCTTAGAGAGGTCAGGAAAACATATGAAAATGCTGATTCTTCAGGGTTCTGCCTCAAAAGTGATGGGACCAGGGACAGGTGCAATGTGGAAAATTTGATTCGCTTTGTGAGCATGCCAGCGGAGCATCTTATTGAGTTGCTTGACTTGCATCAACTTGATGCAGAGTACATCACCTCTGAGATGTTGACACACCTTTCTGATGCTGGCTATAGTGCTGACAACATACTTTGGCAGTGTTATGATGGGGCTTCTGTGATGAGTGGGATAAGAGGTGGTGTACAAGCTCTGCTCCAAAAGAAGCTATCTAGATATGTTCCATATATCCACTGCTACATCCACCAACTGCACTTAGTAGTTGTGCATGTCATGCACAGTGAACCATGTGCAAAAAGATTTTTTTTACCTCTCTAGTTCACTCTACAAGTTTTCTCAGCACCACTATGTGTCTGAGAAAGATGTGCACCTTATCTTAAAAGGCTGCATGAAATCCGATGGACAAGCCACTATGAGGTGACAAAGTGCATTGTTGAAAATCAAAACCATTTTCTCAGTATCCTATCTGAGATGACAGAGGATGAAGATGCTACAGTTGACCTGTGCACTGAGGCATCGGGTCTGCTATGTCAAATTAGGAGGCATCACATCTTTGAGACTGGAGAGTTTCAAGTGCAGGTGCTTGGTGTCTTAAAACCAGCAAATGCAATTCTACAGACTCAGTCTGTGGATATGTGCAGTGCTTCTGACTTTGTTGGTGTAGCACTGGAGTCCCTAAAAAGATGAGTATTGGGCAGAGTTATCTTAGGCGGCTGCTGGAGATGATTCACATCTTCCAAAGAGAAGAAGGACAATGAGCAAACACCTCGGTCAAAGTTGTGCTCTCAACTGTGGATCATACAGACTTTGATAATCCTTCCCTTAATCCCTATCAGTCTCTGAAAAGATCTCTGCTCAACATCCTTGACAGGGCCATTTTAGAAATGGAGACAAGATTTTCACAGAGGAATGTTGACCTGATGAAAGCCATATCTAGTCTTGCACCCAAATCTACTGCATTTCTAGATTCAACTCAGTTGCAGCCTCTGACTGTGCTGGTTGGCACAGTGGCAGACAATGCAGGTCTGAAAAATGAAATCCTTGTGACAAAACAGATGTTGCTCAAAAAATGTCCAAATGAAGCAGACCTGTTCTCTTTGTGTAATCACCTGCAAGAGTACAAGGAAGCCTTTCCTGAATTATATAAATTGTATGTAACAGCCCTGGTAATTGGTGTGTCTTCAGCAGCCTGTGAGTTCCTTCTCCACATTGTCATGGGAAAGAAGAATTTGGTGATCTTGGCCCATGAGAAGTCCATAACAAATAACTTGGACATGGATGAATTTGTGAAAGTTTTTGCAAAGGGAAATAGGAGACTGTTGTTGTAGAGTGGATTGGAGAGAAGAGAGCTGTTCATTTACTAAAAAAAAAAAATATATATATATATATATCATCTGTTCTATAGCCCATCTGCTTTAACTTAGTTTTTTTATTATTCATAAGACAACCTTTCAGTTTTGTAAATATTCTAGTTATAGTGTGTTAAGTCTTACTTTAGGTTAAATGTTTTTGAGAATTAGACCTTCCAGCTAAATGTTATGTTGTTGATTGATAAAATCTGGATTAAGGATATTTTATTTTATTTTGTTTTATTTATTTAATTTTTATTTTTCAGTTTCCCCCCTGAGGGATTGCCACCTTACTGTGCTCTTATTTGCATGCCTCAGTGAACTTAAGTGCTATACCAGCAGGAGCTTAGTCTTCAAGTGGGACACCAAGTTGGACAGGTCTGAAGGTAGTGGCCTGACAAAGTGCAATCCACTTCTCCAGGGTTTGGACGCAGCTAACAACACAATTCAGCAAAGACAATACTGTTACTATAAGCACAGGGAAAAAAACAGTGCTCGAACATGATGTGTACACATGATGCCCCCTTCACATTTCTGACTGCCTATGGGGGATATGTGCCTGTCTAGAACTGGCCCTGTTTTGCAGGCTGCCATTTGAAGAAACCAGAATAAACCAGTTGTTGGGTTAAAATAACCCAACCAGGTGTTCATTTGTAAATTACTCACTACATCTCATTTGACCCAACATGAGCAACCCAACAATGTGTTTAAAGTACCCAAAATAACCCAGAATTTTGACCCAGCATAAACAACCCAACAATGTGTTTACAGAAACAACACAGCATTTTTAGAGAGTCTTTTTTTAGTTATTTTAATGTTTTATTCTGAAAGTCTAGTTCCCTTTCAGGGGTATTTCGAGCCCCGTTACGAAGTGACAGCTTTGTGGATTGCTTCCAGAAATCGCGTCTTGAATACATATCTAATCAACTCCACAGTTGCGACATCATTGCATTAGCGACGCAGCCGTGTCTGATGTTGGTATGCGGAAGAGTATAAATAGGTGTCAGACAAATCTTCTTACAGCTTACTTCGCTTCACAAGCGGAATACAGATCCTCCACAAAAAATAATATATATTAAATAAAGCTACACAATGTTTGCGGTTAAGTGTTGTGTTCACGCGTGCTTCAGGCTCTTTGAGCTGGGTGATACACACGCTTTGTGTGTGATGTGCCTAGGCGCAGAGTACGCCGAAGCGGCCCTGACTGGGGAGGAATGCATAAGTTGCGCGATCTCAGATCTCAGGCGGAGCATGCATTCATGGGGCTCCCGCATCGAACTGGAGGAGGCGGCTAGCGATAGCTTAGCTTCCACTTCCTCTGGTTCGGACAGCGGGTCCTCAGAGGTTTCAGATCCAGTGGGGTCTACTCCTCGCGCGTTAGCTGCTAGCTCGCTGTTAGCACTAGCCGCTAGCTCACCGTTACATCTCCAAGTGTCTGAGTCAGACATGGAGGAGGGGCCAGTGCCGCATGTAGTGCACAAGCCAGTGAAACAAGATCCCCCACTAGGTGATACAGAGCTGCTTGAGTGCCTAGTACAGACAACAGAGAAATTGGATATTTCCTGGCCAAAAGTTCAACAGGAAGCACAAGTCCAGGGAAAATGGGACGAACACATCCTAGAACCTAGGACTAAACCCTCAAGGAGGGGTCTGCCCTTCTTCCAGGAAGTGCATGATGAGCTAACAGGTCCTGGAAAAATCCATATTCCTCTCGCATTCTCGGCCCTTTCACTTATGATTATTCTAACATGATTCAGAGCCATGAGAGGGGTTATGGGGCGATGCCGGAGATAGAGGGTGATCTTGCGAGGCATCTGTCTCCGACCTCTGCATCGTCACTCAGGCCCCCAGTGCTCTCGTCAAGACCATGCTGTACATAGGCTCAGTACGGCTTATACTACAGGGGGCCAGTCTCCAGCCTGCATGCACACTATGAATCTGCTGCAGGTGTACCAGGCTCATCTCCTGCAGGAGCTGGACTAGGGAGAGGAAGTGGGCCCTGACGCATTTAAACAGCTCCGTCGGGCCACCGATCTCTCCATTAGGGTGGCTAAGGAGGCCGCACGGTGCCTGGGTAGATCAAGGGCGCCCAATGTGGTCGCCTACAGGCATCTGTGGCTCAACCTGGCATCCTTTGGGGAAAAGGATCGGAAGCTTTTGCTGGATGCGCCGATCTCACGTCCCAGGATTTCCCACGGTGCCGTTCATGACGTCGTCGCCACCATCCGTAGGTCTCAGAAGAATGAGGCAGCATTCTCCAGCATATTCCTTCTCCGGGTGGATCTGGACTGAGAGTTCTAAACCACAGTCTGAGGAAGTACAAGTTCAAAATGCTAACGCTCAAGCACGTCGTGACCCAGATCCGCGCCTTTGGGAGCGAAGCATACCAGTATCGGGTTCTTCCATTCGACCTAGCTCTGTCACCCCGCACCTTCACAAAGGTATTGGATGCCGCCTTAGCCCCACTTCGTCTGTCAGGTATCAGAATCCTGAATTACATAGACGATTGGCTGATTCTTGCCCACTCTGTGGGAATGGTGGCCCGTCATCGAGACCTAGTTCTCAATCACATGAGAGTGCTGGGGTTACGGCTGAACGCCAAGAAGAGTGTGTTCACGCCTTCATGCATCACCTCTTATCTGGGCGTCATATGGGACTCGACTCGGATGTCAGCTCGCCTCACGCCGGCATGCATCCAGTCACTCCTTTCAGCCATCAAGGGCATCAAGCTAGGCCTCGCCGTCACTGTAAAAAGCTTTCAGCGGCTGCTGGGCCTCATGGCAGCAGCATCAAGTATAGTACCGCTCGGCCTGCTGCACATGAGGCCGCTCCAGTGGTGGCTCAAGACCAAGGGTTTCTCCTCCAGAGGAAGTCCATTCCGCATAATTCGGGTTTCATCCAGTTGTATTCGGGCTCTGAGAGTATGGAAGGAGCCTGGGTTCTTGTCCCAAGGCCCTGTTCTGGGCGCCACGTGCCACCAGATAACACTGACAACATATGCCTGATGAACAGGATGGGGAGCAATCTACAGGGGTCGCTCCGCACAGGGCCTATGGAAGGAACTATGAAATACTTCCTTCCAGATATTAGGGGCCAGCGTGTGTTGGTTCGCACCGAAAACATAACGGTGGTCGCTTACATCAATCATCAGGGGGGTCTGATCATCAGGGGATCATCAGGGGAGCGTTCACACTCACTGTACATATTGCCATCTCAGATCCTCCTGTGGGGCCGGGGCAAGCTCCTCTTGTTACGGGTAATGTTCGTCCCAGGGTGCCTCAATCAGGAAGCAGACCTTCTGTCCATACAGAGGTTGTCGGCAGCGGAGTGGCGTCTGCACCCAGAGGTGGTCGAGAGGATCTGGAAGGAGTTCGGGCGAGCTTGTCCCCCCCACCCCCCCCCCATCGCACTGCTCCCAGCATTTCTAGAGCGGGTCCGCCAGTGGAGAGCTGGCAGACCCGTGTATGGTCCTCGGACATACACGTCTCTTCTGGACAGACAGCCTCTCCAGCTGCTGATCAGGAGGGATCTATTGTCCCAAGCTCATGGATTGATTCTCCATCCAAGACCCGAGCTGTGGAATCTATGGGTGTGGCCTCTGAGGGGGCGCTCCTCATAGACACGGGCTTTTCCCAGGAAGTAGTCAGCACCATACTTAGCTCTAGAGCCCCGTCCACAAGAAGATTGTACACTGCCAAATGGGGGGTTTTCACCTCATGGTGCGTGAACCGGCAGTTGCATCCAGCCCATTGACCCGTGGGGGCCATACTGGGCTTCCTGCAGGAGCGGTTCTCTGCTGGGTCAGCCCCTTCCACTTTAAAGTTGTATATGGCCGCTATTTCCGGATTCCGCACTCCTGCGGGTGGGGGATCTCTGGGCCGTGACCCACTAGTGTACCGTTATCTCCATGGTGCATGGAGGTTAAGGCCTTCAGTTCACTCCAAAGTGCCATCATGGGACCTCACCATCGTGTTAGAGGGTCTGTCTCTGGCTCTGTTCGAACCATTCATGGACAGTAACGAGAAGTGCGTGACACTTAAGACCCTCCTCCTCCTGGCCATCTCGTCTCTCCGGAGGGTAGGTGATCTGGAGGTGCTCTCTGTAGCGCCGTCCTGCCTTGACATCGCCCCTGGACTAGTCAAGGCATTTCTACATCCTAGACCTGGATATATTCCGAAGGTCCCTACTAGAATGGCCAGGCCAGTGGTGCTCAAGGCCTTTCATCCTCCACCTTTCCTGATGCTGGAACAGGAGAGGCTGAACCTTATCTGTCTGGTCAGAGCTCTCCGTCATTTTGCCCACGCCTCCGCGGCATGGAGACGGTTTGAGCAGCTATTCATGTGCTTTGGTTTTCCAAAGAGGGGCTTGCCTGTGACCAAGCACACTCTCAGTAGATGGATTGTGGAGGCCATCTCCATGGCTTACTGGGCAGTTGGTGAAGTTTCTCCGTTCTCAGTTCGGGCGCACTCCATTAGGGGGATGGCAGCCTCCAAGGCTCTGGCTACAGAGACACCCCAAGAGGTCTGCAACGCTGCCGGGTGGTCCACCCTGCACACATTTGTTAAATTCTACACCGTTGACCTCAACCCGACTCCGTCCTCTAAGGTGCTCTCGGTTCAGGCCAGGCACCTATAAGCATGGTGGAGTGGGCATCTCGTTCCCAAATCTGCCACTTCGTGATGCGGCTCGAAGTTCCCCTGAAAGGGAACGTCTCTAGGGTTACGTCTGTAACCCCAGTTCCCTGAAGGGGAACGAGATGTGTGTCACGTTACCATACTTATATGCGCCTGGACGCTTGTGAGCTTCGGAAGCTTCGGAAGCTGACACCTATTTATATTCGTCCGCGTTCCGATGTCAGACGCGGCTGCATTGCTAATCTGATGACGTCGTAACTGTGGAGTTGATTAGATATGTATTCAAGAATTGATTTCTGGAAGCAATCCCCAAAGTTGTCACTTCGTGACGCGGCATCTCGTTCCCCTTCAGGACGTTTTCCAGTTATTTCTATATTTAAAGTTTGAGGTCTTTGAATGAATTTTTTCAATAACAATAAACAGATACAAACAGAGATAGGATATATAATAGTTTATTCTCTGTGCAAATAAAATTGTCAGCTAGTGAACTTGTTTTAATGTTCAACTTTAATGTTTTTTTATAGTCATTATTGTACAGTAAATATCAATAGCTCTGGTTCAGATTTTTCATGTTTGTTGTATAAAATACACAGATGTGGAAATTACTATCACTGTAGTATTTCTTTGATACAACATATTGTTTTGACTTTTTTATGACTTGGTTATATTTTAAAACCGAGACAACGGAAAATGTCACTTTGCGCCAACTGGCTGTCATTTCACGAATTACTTTGAAATGCGACTGATTTATTTTGGCCACTGTCGTTTTGTCGCGGTGGTGAACGCGGCGATAATAGACATCCCCCTTGTCTACCTACTGTACGTGAAAGTGTGTATGAGCTCTGGAGCAAAATCTCTTGTGAGGGCATCTAAGGCCCTCAAGCCACGCCTGTGGCCCAGACTCTTAGGCATCCGAATGGCAGCCTGTCTGCCAATTTTCATGGGTTTTTGAGCATGTTAAGACCCATGAAAAGTCCAAAACTCTGGAAAAAAAAGCCTTAGGAAAACAAGGGGGTCCTGTGCACCTATAGTGCTTGGGCCCTAATAATCCTTAGAAAAACAAGAGGGTCCTGCGCACTTATAGTGCCTGGGCCCTAATAATAATCCTTAGGAAAACAAGATGGTCCTGCGCACCTTATAGTGTTTGGGCCCTAATAAAGCTAAAAAGAGAGAGAGAGAGAGAGAGAGATACATAAGTTGGGAGAAAAAATATGAAGAAGACAGATTTTGAAAACAAAGAGAAAGTCAGAAAACTAAAAATTAAAAAGAAAGTTTAATGATAGAAAAAAATGTCACAGTAAGGAATAAAGAGAGAAGTATTTGCAAATATGTGGAGATAATCAGTGTGTGTGTGTGTGTGTGTGTGTGTGTGTGTAAGTAAATCCAAGCCGTTTATTGCTTGGCTGAATTCAGACTGACTCTGCAGGAACATGTAATATTTCTTTAAAAATTCAAATATTTAAATATTTTTGCTAAAGAAAATAACCTTGGCCTTGATGTTGCTGTGTGTTGTGTTTTGCTCAGGAGCTTCGTGCGAGTCTCAGAGCTATGCAGAAGGAACGAGAACAGCAGCACCTGGAGAAACAGGTATTGATTGTTGATGTTTCATGTCTTTACTGAGCACACATTCAGTCTGATGATGTGTTTATTCACGGACAGGAGCTCCTGGATCATATCCGAGTGTTTCGGCTGCACATGGAGAGTGAACAGGATACTGCCTGGGATAAATCTGATTCTAGCAGCAAGATTGTGGGTCAGTCTTTATGCAAAATCTTCATTTACAGTATACACCTGTAAAAAGAACTTTATGTTAGTATTTTTACTATTGAGAGAATATAAATCAGAAGGCATTTAATATATTTACTGATCAGAACCTAAACATATGTCACAAAATGTACAAATGTATACAATTATTTAAAAAAAAACATGTCTTAACATGCTCAAATCTCTTAAATTGGCAGACAGGTTAGAATCTGGTGCCATTTGGATGCCTGAGAGTCTGCCACACCCGGGGCCCTCACACAAAATTTTGCTGCATACTGTAGCTCATACACACTTTGGAGAAACCAAATAATAAAGAATAAAGTTGTTGGGTCAAAATAACCCAACCAGGTGTTCATTTGTAAATGACTCTCGTCTGCATCTCATTTGACCCAACATGAGCAACCCAACAATGTGTTTAAAGTACCCGAAATAACCCAGAATTTTGACCCAGCATAAACAACCTAACAATGTGTTGTACAAGCTCATTGTACAACCTGGTAAACATTTAGAACCCATTGAGCTGAACTTTTGCATTGCAAGTCAGTTATTTTGGGTCGTTCGCAAAACGCACCAGATGGATTTTAATATACTCCTCCTAGGGGATTTATACGATTGCCAACAAACCTGTCTTATGTGATCTTAAAACATTGAGGATGCAAAATTGCGGAAGGATTTTTGATTTCTCAAATTAGTTAGCTGTAACGATACCTTAACCTTAGGCTGAAAAGTGGTTAATAACTTTCTGTGTTACATTATATTCAGTGACATCACATTCATTGACATCACATTGAGTAACATCATAGTGTGATACTTTTCTTCCAGTATACTCTGCTTTTTGGATGTCTTAATATAAAATTATGTTCTGCACACTATTCTACCCACTCGCACAACCCAACTGTTAACACTCACACACTCACATCTCTCTCATACACATACACACACACGCATGCACATGCACAAACACACTCATACATCTCACACACACACACTATCACTCACATGTCACACACACACACATATACAAGCACACTCATGCATCACACACATACACACCACACACACACAAACGCGCACAAACACATTCACTCGTCATACACACACTGACACACACAATGTCACACTCATATGTCACACATCTGGGGCTTAACTGATTGAGATCAAATCATTTTTAACATTATACAAAGATAGCCCAGGTAACCAGCGAGCAAGTTGTTCGCTGCACCTGGGCAGAGTGCAGCGAACAATAAAATAAATTAAAAATAAGACAACAATAAAGTAATAAAGTAAAGAAATTAAGACAAAGCAGAAAAAGAAAGAAAAAAAAGAAATGTTAAGTACATAAAGAAAACTAAAAGTGAAAAGGAGAAAGAAAGAAAGACTAATTGAAAACAAAAAAGCATGAATATTAAATAAAAAAATAATTAAGTAAGAAAGGATAAAAAGGGAAAGAAAAGAAGGTTATTTTACAGTAAAGATTTGAGTACACTTTTTTAATAGATGAATTATTTAGTAAAGAATTGACAATAGACAGTGTTTATCATCAGATGTTCTCTATCCAGACATAAAGACCAAACACCACTGTTTTTCACCTGAATTTTTCTTTCTTTTTTTTCATTACTTGCTTGCTTAGTGAACAGTAACAGTGCCTCGTCAGCTCTGCAAACCTCTGACTGTAACAAAGTTGAAACAATAAATCTTCTCCAGATGGGGGAGTTTGAAGAGAACAATACACCAGAGCAGGGAACAGACAAAAGAGACACGGTTATCCAGACTTTTTTTTCAAAACTTATTAATAAATTATTAACATGCATACAAGATGTATTTTTAAAGGTTGTATTTGTTTTTCTAAAGGTTTTTGGAGAGGATTTGGAGAGTGAACCACAGACTCGATCTGAGATCAGAGAAAATGTACTGAGGTAAAAAATACTTTTTTTTCCCTTTTTGTTATCAGATTTATAGCAGATTTTATATTAAGAACGAAAGTTGGTATACTGAGAGAATGGAAAAACCAAAGAGAAACCAAATCTTATTTTCCATGAAATAATGGAAACTTAAATTATTCTTTCCACAGCCCAAAAAATAAATACATAAAATAATTAATATAAAATATAAAGTAAAAATAAAAGAACAAAAGTAAAACAACAAAAAATAAAAAAATAAAAGTAAAAAAAGTAACAATAAATCCTGACAGGTGTGTGTGTGTGTGTGTGTGTGTGTGGAATTAGCCCCTCCCCTCTCCTCATCTTACACAGTAAAGACTGCCCCCTGTCTGTATCAGCCTGCAGTGCGCGTGCATCATTTGACACCATGCACTTACACAAACAACGGAAACATCGTTTTTACAGGAAATAAGGAAATCTTGACACTCGACTGAGCGCAGACTATCGGAATACTTCTTTAAGGTAAAAATAAAACAAATTAACCTGCACTTTACCTTTGAAAAGAATCGCAACAGGACAGTGTTTCTCTGTAGAGCAGAGAGAGAGTGTGTGTGTGTGTTTGTCTGTGTGTGAAGGCGAGGGAAGGGGGGGGGGAGCAGTGTTTCTGTGTAGAGTAGAGAGTGTGTCTGTGTGTGTGTATTTGTCTGTGTGTGAAGTCGAGGGGGGGGGGGAGTGCACATGTGTGCGTGTGTTTGTGTGTGTATGTTTCAAATGACGCACGCGCACTGTAGGCTGATACAGAGAGAGAAAATGGATCTTTAACCATTATAATGAGACTTTCTTTTGCTTTACACGCGTGCACACACGTTATAATAATCTATTGCGCTGTACACACAAACATACAAGCACACAATAAAAGATGTTTTACACGCACACGCATGGTCACAGTGTTATAGTAAACAGTACACACGTGCACAGATGTTGATTATACCAGTGAAAGACGCGCACTAAGACCCAGCAGTGGAGACGATTACCCACAATTTTCTCTCCTAAGAGAGAGACAACACGTTGGCTCAGTTGTGATCACGTGACGATCGGCATCAAAACAAGAAGCTCATGCGTGCTACAAGACTTGATGGTTTTCCAAGTCAAGATTGATTAAAAATCACTCGCAAACCGCGTTACTTGCAATCTGAGGTTCCACTGTACTTGCGTTTGTGCATAGTGTAATGTGTACCTGTCTGAAATCCAATCTTAAACCATAATCTAATAATAAACATTATTTTAATATAAGCATATTTACATGTCATGCAGTTATTTAAGCTTGCTTATGTTGTAGTTATATACATACACATCACAGTTATGTTTAAAACACAGCCTACCCAAAAACTGGTCACATTTTACATTTCAGAAGGGTGTCAAGTAAAGAAAATATTTAAGTGACTGTAATAGGGTTAAGAATTGTCCAACATGTTATTAAAACCTGAACTGTTATTAAAAACTGAGAGAATGGTTTTCATTTTAATGATTA
This sequence comes from Clarias macrocephalus, assembly GCA_011419295.1. Classification (NCBI taxonomy): domain Eukaryota; kingdom Metazoa; phylum Chordata; class Actinopteri; order Siluriformes; family Clariidae; genus Clarias; species Clarias macrocephalus. The sequence continues at coordinate 31,133 of JAAGKR010003502.1, forward strand.
CTTTATTTATTTAAAAAATTCAAATTAAGTTAATTACTTTTGCGCATAGTGTATAGTATACCTGTCTGAAATCCAATCTTAATAATATGATTTAATAATAAACATTATTTTAATATAAGCATATTACATGTCATGCAGTTATTTAAGCTTATTTATGTTGTAGTTATACACATACACATCACAGTTATGTTTACTACACCGCCTACCCAAAAACTGGTCACATTTTACAAGCAAAGGAAATATTAAAGTGACTATAATAGGGTTAAGAATTGTCCAACATGTTATTAAAACCTGAATCATCTGAATCAACCTGAAACAATATAGTCAGAAAATATCCCGAATTAGCATGACGGCAGACCACTTAAAGGTTATGATAACAGTTGGTCAGGTCTAGGCTCACCAATATTATTTGCAATTAAAAAAGTCAGACCAGGTTATCACATCTGTGGAGTGTTTCTTCCCTGATGGCCATATTTCAGGCTGGTTCTGGGAGCATGAAAAATCATTTTCACACATAAACTGGACACCAAATTGCACACCATCATCAAAGCTAAAGATACTCTGACAAAATATTATTGTGTGTGACTTTTTTGGGCCAGGTGATAGTGATTTTTTTTTTTACTACAGCAACATCTTTGGAGATCAACATCCTTTTTGATTTTGACCAAGCCTCTTACATAATTAGTAATGTTAATTCCTTCAGAAAATTGTTATTTTTTCATGTGAATGTGAATGTGGCTGAAATGAATGCTCCACTGCCTTATTTCTGGTTTGTATGTTTTTCCTGCAGTGAGTTTGCAGATGCCCCCTTGTGGTGAATTGTGACAATGAAACATGAAAAAAAAAAAACAGACGGGAAAACCTACAGTAGTTAATATCTGCAACCACACATCATGTGCTTATTAGAGAAGTAGAGGAATATGCTATTTATTTTTTGAAAGTGTGTTATTTATTTCTGAATAATATATCTGTGTGTGTTTTATCACAAAAGAGAGATTTTTATTTCATTAAAAATTGAAACTTCCTACATTTATTCTGACATTATAAATCTAGGCAAACCCAGATTTCACTGCACATGAAGATGCAATCAGTTATGAGACTGATTGTGCAGAATAATCTCCTAACTAGCTCATTAGCATAGAGTCAGCATATAATTAGTGGGGGTGTAACGATCAGGTGCTTTTGATTGATGCATCTGATTTAGAAGTCAATGGATTAAATGACTCATGCCAACAATTAAAAACTGAACAAAGATGGTCACATTTTGATTGGAGAATAATTTTCAGAGGAATCATCAGATATTGCATGTTTGCTGTATGAATTAGAATCATATGGTTATCATGCAGAAGCCTGAGGTTTATATTACTAATAATTACTGCCTGAACACACAAATGAAGAGTTGAATTTTTTTTCTTTGTGTCAATAAAATGGTTTATTTATCAATGTAAGGTACATGGTGTCATTTCTACAGTGATGATGGTGTGATTTTTTTATTTATCATCTTTTCTGTTTGTTTTTTTGTTTAATTTCTCCATATCTTTGCCTTGGGTTTTTTCCTTTCTTTTTTGTGTTGCTCATATCTATCATATCTATCTATATACACTACAAAGTCAAAAGTATGTGCACCCCTGATCTTGACATCTGTCTGACAAACTGATACAATTATGAATGTATACATTTAATTATTTTAATAAGAAGCACACAATTGTATGGAATACCTTTATACGCTTTAGCATTACAATTTCCCCTAAGCACAAAGCCATCTCTATTAAGACATGGTGTGTTAATTTCATGGTGTGAAATTCAATAAAAATTTATTTATTTAGTTCTTTATACAATGGACATTGTCACAAAGCAGTATTACTTAATTAAAATTATTAATCATTAGTATTACAAAAAAAAACACCAGTATTACAAAAAAAAAATCCAGATTGTTTTATAAATAGCTATCTTATAACTATTTATAATAGTTAGATACATAAGATAATAGTTATCTTATGCTAGAACAGACAGTGGTGAGGAAAACCTCTAAAATTACATGAGGGAGAAACCCTTCAATGTATATTTTGTACAAAGTGCATGCAGGGACTACGGCAGGACTAACTAAGGGAGAGCCAGAAAGAAACGGAGACATGAGGGCTCCCTACAAAGTAAAGCAAACAGTCACCTTACCTTCACCAACCTGAGTGATTAATGAGAGTCGGGGAAGAAAAATTAACTATGGAAAAAAAGAGTCCTGCCCCTGTTGCTGTTTTCATTATTGGAGGTATCAACAAATAGCCTGCAACTTTTGACCAAAGTAGGCATGGTGGATCTTAAAATACTACCAGTTTACTCAGAGTACTGAAAGCCAATGCAGTGTGAATAAGATAGGGCTGATGTGATCATAAGTGCATTCTGGACTAGTTGGAGATTGTTTGTGCACCTAATAGAGTATTCAGAAAGTAAGATTTCACCTCCTTTGATTTAAACATGTCTATAAACCTCTGACTGACATATTTCATTAGCTCCCACATGTGTAATTATTGGAAAAGCTATGTTTGGCTAAGACCCTAAGATTACCTGCTATGTCTGGCACCTAAAACTTGCTGGTGCCCCTAAAGACCTAGCTCATTTCATGTGGCTAGACTAGAGTCTCCTATAACCAGAGCAGAGTAGAGTCCTGCAGAGTAGAGTAAAGTGTCCTTTACAAAGCACTAGCTGAGCTCAGTGCCACTGAACACATTTTTGATGAACTGGAGTCTCCTTAAATCCCAACTTCAGCACCTGAGCTCACTAATGAATGTGTGAATGAAATGTAGTAAGTATGAATAAACACAAAACCCAAAGCCACTTTTCAGCTACAGCATGTGAAATGTGATGGTCGGTGGTACACATATTTTTGACCATATAGTCTATCTATCTATCTATCTATCTATCTATCTATCTATCTATCTATCTATCTATCTATCAGAGGTGCTACTGCTTTGCATCTGTTCTTTTTTACTTTAACATCACTTTTTCATTTACATCCATTTAAAATTTACATTTAGATTTTCATGACTTTCCTTCACTTTCATCCACATTTTTATCCTCTGATAGTTAATTTCATCATCAGAGCTTTCTTTGAAGCATTATTCAGTCATGAAAAAGAAAAGGCACAATGCATACAAGTTTTTCAGATTGATGCCATAGAAGAACTGTTGTTGTTTTTGACCCTGCTGATAGTTTGTTTTTGTGGTGCCACAGAAAATGAATGCGTCCCTTTATCCTTGTTAATTTGATGTTAAAAAATGAAAAGAAAAAAAAAACTCTAGAGGCTGGGTTCTATCTATCTATCTATCTATCTATCTATCTATCTATCTATCTATCTAGGGTCAAAAATCAACAGTAGTTCTTCTATGGCATCAGTCTGAAGAACTTGTATGCACTGTGCCTTTCCAATTCTTTTGGATTCTTTTGGATATATATATGGAATCCTGCCTCTAAGGTCTATTTACGAAAACAGACACTGTTCTTCATTCAAGTCTCACATCCATCTATTTTCTGCCATTCCTTATTTCTGCTTTGTTTTTTATGAACATGGTGATGTTGCTCATCTTCTTCTTAACAGCCTCTAAACTAGCCATTCTTCCCTCCCTTCTCTCCTCTGCTGTCACTTTCTTTTCTTCTCTCACTCTTTCTTTCACTCCTTTTATTTCTTCTCCTCTCTCATTACGGATGCGTTGCTGAATGCTCGCCTGCGTTTACGGCTTTAGCTGAAGGCGATGAGGAGGATTAATAGCGTTCCTTCTCCCTCTACACTTTTAATTAAAAAACCCAAGATGACTCGTTCCCTCTCTTTATCTCCTCATCCCTCATTTTTTCTCTCTTCTCTTTTCTGCCCTTGTTCTTTTTTACTGACCTGATAAACACAGATATTTATCACTTCATCGGCTAATGAAATCCATTACTGCAGATTCTGTACCATGAATCGCTTGATCTTCAGTGAGGACAATGTTTTTTTTAAGTAATTTTTTAGAATGTTCATTAATTCCATGGATGCAGGGAGAAAAAAAACTTTCACTGACTACATGCCCAATACCTCAATTCAGACCCAAATTCTCAGCAAGTCTGATTTCAAGCAGCTAAAAAGCAGATCAAATATAAATGAAGACAGAAACACATAAAACAGGAATAAAATATGCCCTGTTGCCATGGCAACATGCCTTAAATTCCAACCAGATATATGAGGTCATTAAAAGCTGCCTTGTAAAACGGTGAATAATGTATGGACCATGCCATAATCCCTGCACCGTTTTTATCGACTGTTAAGCAAGCGTTAATTATAGCAATCATTTAATTAGCCGAGGCCAAGCCTGCTTTTATAGCTTTCTTTCTCTCCACTCATTACCAAAAATGGACTTCCTGACACACACATATATCATTTTTCAAAGCAAATCTACATGAACTATATGCATGTGTCTAGTCAGGTTCAGGTTCTGTATGTTATGGTGACTTTTTATTTTAATAGTAATTTTAATTGACAAATACAAGCTTGATGAGATTCTTACACAAATTAGTTTTAGCTAATAATCATAAGGGCCAAATTTATTTATTATTTAAAAAAAAGTCTGTAGAAAAAATAAATACAAAGGCATGAAAAATTTAACAAGTTTACATTTCCTGTTGTGAAAATCTAATAAAGCAGAAGACCATGTTGGCTTCTCCTTGCTGCAGATTAAAATTCTGTTTATAATAATCAAAATTTTTAGGAAAACTGAAGTGAACAAAATAATAAATGTAATTAAAGAAGCCAAGAAATTACCCAGCATTTTCATTTATTGTTTTAATGAATTTTTTCATGCAAAAAAAAAAGAGAAGAAAAAGTTAATGAAAAGAAATAAAGAAACACAAGAAGTGAGAAAAAGAAGGAAATAACAAAATGAAGGAATAATGTTAAACAAATAAGGAAAGTGAGAAAGAAGTAAGAAAAATGGAAAAAAGGTAAAACAAAAAAAAACAAGACAAATAGAAAGAATGTGTTCAAGTAAAGAATAAAAAAATAAAGAAGTGAGGAAAACGTGAGCAGAAAAAAGCTGAAGAGGGGAGGGAGATACAAGGGCCATTTAAATAAATATTGTTGTCTTTATGTTGCTTCTTATTTATTTATTTTTTAGGCTTTTATGTCATTATGTGTGATGAGAGTTTAAGACCTGCATGATAAAAAAATACTCAGCAATTTAACTTTAATGGGTGCTTAATAGTTCTGTGTGCCACATTACTGCAGGGTGGGGTACTCTTTTAAAAGTAATAAAAATATTTTCAGACAGCCAAGAACTATTAAATATCCAACAAAACCTAAAGAAACCCTTTTATTCTTTAAAATCAGTTTTAATTATGATCGTTCTAATTATGTTCCTGTTTTATTTACTTTATTTATTTTTGCCAAATCCACTTCTCTGTCATTTTATTACGCTCCGTCGACTAAATAATTTTGATCACAGTATGATAATAAAAAATATCTAATTAATTATAAACATTTTAGTTTAAGTCACTATTCTATAGTGAATTTTAATAAACCTATAGTGAATGTACTTCAGTGTTTTTTGTTGGTGATGGCGTAATAATTTGTTCGTGTTTGTATGTCACAAGCCCGGTTAAAGGCAGAGTTAAATGGAGGAGTGCAGCAGATACCGCCAGTTGCAAAAGTAAGAAAAAAGTTCATGGAAGGCAAAGAGCCATAAGATAAGAAACATACCAGTCAAAATTTTGGAGACAAGATTGGATCTATTTTCTACATTCTAGAACAACACTGGATTTTTTCACAACTATGAAATAACACATATGGCATTAGGTAATTCAGTAGCAACAACAGCAGCCAGTTGTTATTTTAACACATAATGGTCAGCTGTACTGGAATAGTTTTTGCAAGAACAGTATTGTCAAATGCATTTGCAAAACCTATCATGATGAGACTGGCTCTCATGAAGACCATCCCAGGAAAGCAAGACCAAAACTTACCAGCCTCAGAAATCACCAATTAACAACACCTGAGATTTGAGCCTATTAGGCACCATATTAAATTTAGTATACATTTTGTTATAAACATTTATCATGTCTGGATTATTACGTATGAAACCATTTCATTATATCCAAACTTCAAAAAAAAAAAAAAAGTATGTTACAGAAGAACATTGCATGGCTGTAAAGAAAGCGTCTCGGGTTACTTTGCTGTAACCCTGTTCCCTGAAAAAGCGGGAACAAGATGCTGCGTGAAAACGCTATGGGAAGATGTCTTTGTTCTGCCGGTTGTGAAGCATGTGTGTATCAAAACACACCAAATATTTTTGGCTTATATAACCTTGGTCAGGTAACGTCATCTGATGAGGTGCACCTGCAGGTTATAAATAGAAGTGAACCGGAAACATCCTCAGGTCAATTTTGTCTGAAAGGACGTCCAGCCACGCCAGCAGTGCGGCACTCGAGCGCAGCAAAGTAACCCGAGATGTTCTCTTTCAAAAGCTACACTTAATGCTGCGTGAAAACGCTATGGGAACGAGAATACCAACGCCGCCGCACGGCAAGTGTCTGGACCCCCAGGTTGTGTAGGGTGTGCACACAGTAGCCAAAGAGGTCTCAAACATAACTTTGGGATGCTGACTCGAGGACCCGCGAGCCCGGAGTAGCATGGACATCCAAACTATAAAATCTCACAAATGTGTGTGGAGAGGACCCACCTGCCGCATCACAGACTTGCTACAAGGGGACATCTCTTGCCAGAGCAATTGATGAGGCAATCCCCCTGGTCGAATGAGCCCTGCCTCCTAGAGGCGAAGGGTGACCACGCGCCTCGTAGGCTAGGGCAATAGCATCTCTCGCCCAATGTGACAGTGTTGTCTAGTGGTGGCTGTCCCCCAGTTGCGGCCCCCATAGCAAATGAAAAGCTGCTCAGACTTACGCCACTGGCTAGTATGTAAATCTGAAGAGCACGTACTGGACACTAGCACTTAGAATAGTCTCAATCATGCTGGCTGGAAGACCAGCATCTCTTAGTTGGTCCCCTTCAGGGGCCAGAAGTGAAGGTTCCAGAGCTCGGGCCGGGGATGAAATATTGAGACAGAAGATCCCCCTTTATTGGAATCACCCACGGTGAGCCGTCGAGGAGAGATATTAGATCCGAGAACCACACTCTGGTCGGCCAACGGGGCGCTATCAATAAGAGGCGCAAATCCTGTTGACAGACGCTCGCCAGGACTCCCGGGAGCAGAGCTATCGGAGTAAATGCATAAAGGCACAATCTGGGCAACATATGGGCCATCACGTCCAGACCCAGGGGAGATTGAGGAATCAGAGAGTAGTAATGGGGATATTGTGCTGTTTCTTGCTAGGCAAAGAGGTCCACCTCTGGGGATTGGCTCTTAGTCACAACTGAAACGCTCTCATGTGCAGAAGGCCCAAAGGTATCACCATAGACGCAGCTGCCATGAGACCTAAAGATCTCTGAAAGTGATGAACAGTCACCTTCTGGCCTAGTTTGATTCCCTTCAGGGTGTTGAGGATGGATTCGACATGAGCGGGAGACAGCTGTGCCCGCATTGTGATCGAATCCTATGTGACACCCAAATATGTTGTCCTCTGAACAGGAAAGAGAACGCTTTTCGTGGCGTTGAGTCGCAAACATAAAGAATGGAGATGAGCTAGGACAACATCCCAATGTCGAAGCAATAGCTCAGACTGAGCCAGTCATCTATATAAGCCATAGAACGGCCAATAGCACGAGCTGTCTGCTTGGTTGCACGGAGAGACAGGTCTGTGGCTCGGCGTAGCTCTGCGAACGCCCTCTTATCAATAGACCGGCCAGGGCTCAAGTCTTTCAGCAGGTCAGCCTGGTAAGTCTGCAAAACCGCCATGGTGTGCAGTGTAGCTGACCCACTGCCTGAAAAGCTTTACCCACCAAGGACGATGTCAGTCTACACGGCTTGGTGGGGAGTGTGGGCTTTTTCAGGGAGGATTATGTCCCAGGAGAGAGATAGAGCATCTCTTCTATCTGGGGCATCATCATATAACTAAGCGCTTTCGCATCAACGATATTCGAATAAGTTGAAGTCGATGGCACAAAAACACGGGATGAATAAGGCTTACTCCATGAAAGAGTTAACTCATCATGGAGGTCACCAAAGAAGGGGAGAGAGAGCCATTCAGGCCCCTCCCCCCGGCCACCCGACAGAAACAAAGCGAGTCGCGCGCGAAGCACTTTGATAGGGAGGAGATCACAATACTCACAAACTTCCCTGAAGCCCGAGGAGAACGTGTTCTTCCCCCAAACACTCAAAACAAAATTCGTGAAGATCACCCTCCGAAAGAGATCTATCACACGGAGGCACACATCTCTTAACAAACTGCCATATCGTTGAGTTAACTTTTTTTTTTTTCCTTTCGTTATTTTGCTGCACACACACGCAAACACAAAGCGGTCCTGAAGACAAAAAGACCTGAGGATGTTTCCGGTTTACTCCTATTTATAACCTGCGGGTGCACCTCATCAGATGACGTTACCTGACTGAGGTTATATAAGCCAAAAATATTTGCCGTGTTTTGATACACACATGCTTCACAACCGGCTGAACAAAGACATGTTCCCATAGCGTTTCACACAGAATCGAGTGCAGCTTTTGAAAGGGAACAACATATTACATGACAGACCAGTTTTCAGATGGAAACTAAAACCCTAATGGTTTTGAAAATAGAAATGATAGAGTGAGACAAAGTTAACAGCAACTAATTGTTTTGTATTCTACAGCACGCTCAGTAAAACATTTAGATGTACACAGTACTGTAAGTAAAACAGCTGTTAGTTTTTTTTCTTGGAGAGTATGAGCTTTTCTGGTAACTTGCTCATTCCTATTTATTTTCATCATTGAACAAAATGCAGTGAATGAACAAAAGAGAAATCTACAGGTGAAACTCTACTGTATTTCAGTGATGCAACTTAAAAGGTGAAGCTAATATATGCGATATATTCATTGCATGCAAAATAGTTCAAGCCGTGATTTTCATAATTGAGATGATTACCCCAAATCCACAATCTCAGAAAATTTTAATATTACATGCAATCAATAAAACAAGGATTGTGCATAGAACAATATTTCACGCTCCAAAATCTCTTGGTAGACGGCTGAGTTGACCCTGGACTTAATGAAGCACAGTGGACCAACACCATCAGATGACATGGCTCCCCAAATCAACACAGACTGTGGAAACTTCACACTGGACTTCAAGCATCTTGCAGTGTGTGCCTCTCCATTCTTCCTCCAGACTCTGGGTCCTTGGTTTCCAAATGAAATGCAAAAGTTGCTCTCATCAGAAAAGAGGACTTTGGACCACTGAGCAACAGACCAGTTCTTTTTTCTGTACTGACATTGTTTGTTGTTCAGGAGCGGCTTGACAAGAGAAATATGACATTTGAAGCCCATTTCCAGGATCCGTCTGTGTGTGGTGGCTTTTGATGTACTGACTCCAGCCTCAGTCCTCTCCTTGTGAAAGTCCCCAACACTTTTGAATGGCCTTTTCCTGACAATCCTCTCCAGGCTTTCTTTCACACTTTTCCCTTCCACATAACTTTCTATTAATGTGCTTTGATACAGCACTTTGGGAACATCCAACTTCTTTTGCATTTACCTTTTGAGGCTTTCCCTCCTTATGGAGGATGTCAATTATGGTCTTCTGCACAACTGTCAGCTCAGCAGTCTTTCCCATGATTGTGCTTCCTACTGATCCAGACTGAGAGACCATTTAAAGGCTTAGGAACCCTTTGCAGGTGTTATGGCTTAATTAGCTGATTAGAGTGGGACACATTGAGCCTAGAATATTGAACCTTTTCACAATATTCTAATTTTCTGAAATTGTGAATTTGGGGTTTTCATGAGTTGTAAGCCATAATCATCTCAATTATGACAAATCATGGCTTGAACTATCTTGCTTTGCATGTAATGAGTCTATCTCATACTGTATATTAGGTTCACCTTTTAAGTTGCATTACTGAAATAAATGAACTTTTGCACGATAATCTAAATTTTCGAGTTTCATCTGTAAATCAAATCAATATTTGGTATGACCACCCTTTGCCTTCAAAACAGCAGCAATGCTTCTAGGTAGACTTGCACACAGTTTTTGAAGGAACTCGGCTGGTAGGTTGTTCCAAACATGGTGTCATTGGCCTGCTGCAGAATAAATTTGGGGCCAATCATATGCCTCCCTGATGGTTTTGCATTATGGATAAGTATCTGTGTGTATTTCTCAGCATTGAGAACACCATTAATCCTGACCAAATCTCCAACTCCATTTGCAGAAATGCAGCCCCAAACGTTCAAGGAACATCCACCATGATTCACTGTGGCCTGCAAACAGTCTTCTGCTACAGCCAAATGTTTAAAAATTTGACTCATCAGTCCAGAGCACCTGCCATTTTTCTGCACCCCAGTTCCTATGTTTTTGTGTACGAATGCATACGCATTCTTTTATTATGGCCCTTCAGGGTCTCACAAATGCAGAGTTTGAAAACCCTGATTTATACAATATGTTGTCCTAGTTCCCTAGATGTTCCCACAGTTCTGTAGCTCCTTGTTATCTCACGTTAGAAAGTTTCTTTCAAGGTGTCTTGTAGCTTTAACAAGGACAATTCAGGTTAAACCCCAATAAGTTTCAATTCATTCACTAATGAGACACACCGGGACTCATAACAAGGCAAGTGCTAACAATGATCAATGGCTCCATTTAAGACAAGAACTGAGACTCAAGAAGAACAGATGAAAAACCAGAGAACAAATAAACTTACTGAAAGAATACCACACATTATGACATTTTTGTGAAATTCTTTATAAAACAAATTTAGAAACAATGTTGTTCCAAGTAAAAATTAACATTATGTAAAATGTTATGCAATTACACAACAAAAAATATTTCAACTTTAATCATGCCTGTTCTAGTTTGTCACTAGTTTCTGTGCAAGACCATGAAGAGTTGTTACAAAGGAATACAAAACCATGTGGATTCATGAACAAAAATATAATTATACACCAACAGTACTATTTCCCAATAAAGAATCAAATCAGGGTTTCAATAAGAAAGCAAGAAAAAGAAACATTTCTTGTTTTTCAGGCTGTAAATCCCTGAATTTGTTGATATGTCAGATAAAACAAAGCAAAAAACAATGGCCTGGAGCATAAATATTTTTTCTGCATGTAATAAACAACAGATGCAATTCTAACTTTGAATATTTCTGAATCATAAAAGTATAAAGAAAGACACAAAGATGCAAAATCACACACAAAATTATATATAAAAAAAAAAACACAATCCTCAAGCCAATGAACACCAATTGATAAGAAATATAGTCTACATCCACAACAGCAACAATCATCGTGATAACAATAAAAACTGCATGCTTGGCAGATAAACACTACACTTATTTTATGAAGCAACACACTTTCTTGCAATCATTATAAACATATTCTTTAGCATAAAACCCAGCACTGCATTTGCACAAAAAATCTGTAAAAACATCACAGATTCGCTGTCATGTTTCTGCTTTCACCTGAATGAATATGTTTTCAGAGGTACAAGTGTTTCATGTGTGTGTTGCAAAAGTTTGTAGAAAACTGTTAACCCTTTATAAGGATTTGTCATTTATAGACATAAAACAATGGGTTGTGATACTAATTAAATCACTGAATTGAAGATTCACAACAGTTCTTTTCCATCCTGTGACTTGAAGTGTGTTTGTTTAAATGAAATTTTATGTGTTTTTCAAAACTTACATTCTGACACCTTTTTTTTTAGCCATGTATTTATCTTATTTGAATTAATGTAGAATTATTTTCTCACTCACTCATCATCTATACCGCTTAATCCTGTATTCAGGGTCATGGGGGGCCTGGAGCCTATCCCAGGAGACTTAGGGCACATGGCAGGGTACACCCTGGACAGGGTGCCAATCCATCGCAGGGCACAGACACACACATACACTCACTAATTCACACAAAATGGGCAATTTGGGAATGCCAATTAGCCTAGCCTACATGTATTTGGACTGTGGGAGGAAACCGGAGTAACCAGAGGAAACCCACCAAGCACAGGGAGAACATGCAAACTCCATGCACACAGAGACGGGAATCGAGCCTGGCCGGGGATCGAACCTGGACCCTGGCAGTGCAAGGCGACAGTACTAACCACTACACCGTGCCGCCTACGAATTAATCTCTAAATATTGTAAATATAATTAGGTAATATAAATTTAAATAACCTTAAATTTATTGACTTATTTAGAAATGTACAAAATTCCCATAGTGTTAAGACTTAAATTTAAGAACTTTTCCTAATTAAATTCAAAGTTATATGTGTCACTTCCCCCCATGTGACGCAAAATCTGTATTTTAAATTTCAATCATGAATGTAATCATTGTGTGACCGTTTTAATGATTTTTGATCATTAATTATTATTTTTTATAAATTATAATTAATAAATGACAAAAATACTCATAGATGGTTAACTTGTTGGCACATAAACAGAAAATCACAGAGTATAGAAATGGCTTTGGCACAAAATACTAAACTTTGGTTTAGTCCAGATGAAAGCTACGCAGCATGGATTAGCAACATACCTACTGTATATGTACATTGATTTTAGTAGCCTCTGGTATTGTATGTGAAATTACAGGTCATAATTACCCTGTCATAACTCCGGATATCAGTGCATACAGAATAAACCGATAAGACATTATGAACACTGCAACTTTACTTAGCACTTACATTGTGGAGCAAATGCTATAAGATGGATTTAGCTGACTATACAACACAACTATATTCAAACAAGCTAATGTAGTAAATGCAGAAGGAATTTAACAATGTAAAAAATAACTAAACGTAGCTAAAAAATACCCCCCCCCCCCAACAGTAAATTTTTTTCATCTTTGATGTGATGCATTGCCTGTGAAGGCAATGTTTTACCATTTCACATGTAAAATAATCATATAGAAAATAACCTCTGCAAAAAGCAAAATATGAACACTTGCTACTTTACATGGCTTTGGATTTTTGAAAAGTTCTTTTAATACAACCCTTAAATCGGATTTTAAGGAACATCTTTTTTTTTTCTTTTAATGAACATATAGTTTGATGCTGCATGCTATTTGGTCCTTTAGTGTCCTGAGTGTCTTTAATTAATTATAATTGATAATAATAATAATAATAATAATAATAGTAATGGAACACTTTTGTTTTGTTTTTACTAATATTAAGAGTAACCTGTTCCAATTATGTTGATATTAACATTTTAAGGTTGATTTCATTTTCATTTCAAAATTAATCTTACAGATACAAAAACAACTAATAATAATAATAATAATAATAATAATAATAATAAATCGAAATCCCCCAAAGAATTGAAATCCGCTTGCAAAAGAAAATACAGTGAAACCTTGGATTGCGACTACCATGGTGTGCGAGTATTTTGCAAGCCGAGCAAAAATTAGAAATAAATTTGAATGTAAATTTGAATGTAAACAAGTAAGGTCTTGAAATACAAGCAGCATTGTGGGTAATCTCGCGCTCAGTCTCAGTGCGTCACTTGTATAGTCAACATCCATGCACGCATATACAGTACTGTTTACTATAACATCGTGACCACGTGTCTGTGTGTGTAAAACTTTTTTTTTTCTTTTTGCATGTGTGCTTGTGAGAGTGAGAGTCTCTCTCGGCAAGCTGGTGTGTCCCCCCATGTGTCTGTGTGTTCACGCACACTTGTGTGAGTAAGAGTCTCTGTGAGAGAATGAGAGCACCTTTGAATCTATGTCAGTAAACTAATGTTTGTGTGTGTGTGTGTGTGTGCATGTGCGTGTCTGAAAGTTGTTCAACAAAGTAGCTCTCTCCTCTCTCTGGTCTTAATCTCTACAGCTATGATTCTTTTCAAAGGTAAATTGCAGTTTGATTGTTTTTTTTTACTTTATATTTTGTATTAATTATTTTTGGGTTGTGGAACAAATTATCAGAGTTTCCATTATTTCTTATGGAGAAATTTGATATACGAGTGCTTTGCTATACAAGCATGCTTTCGAAATGAATTCTGTTTACAATCCAAGGTTTAACTGTACACTGATAATCTTATATAAGTGAAATATGATCAGGAAAACTGTGAATCCACACTTTTATAGATGCCAGGTTGTACATTTTCAGGTAAGGTAAACAGAAATTTCTGTCACAATTAGAGGAATTTCCTTCTTTTTTCTTTCTTTTTTAAAAATCTGCGTTTCAGTTGTTTTTATGGTTGTATCGGTATCATTTTTTTTCACTAATACAAAAGAACAGTTTTTTTTTGTTCATTCAAGTGTATTTTCTGTTTCTTTATTTCATCAGATGTCAAACATGAATACAGTGAGCTCTATTCCTGCTTTTGTGCACTAACACTAATGCTGCTAACATTAGAGATGAGTGAATCTGGATTTATCCAGGTTCCTTTATATGACTCACGAATCATGAATCCTTCTCCTCATTTACTCATATTAGTTGAGTCCCAGGTTATCTGCTAACAACATACAGTACATAAATACAAACAGAAAATTACACCTTTCAGTTGTTCTAAGTAGCAGTTGTTCAGTTGTTGATAGCTAGTAACTGTAGGAAAAAAGGAAAAAGCTGCCCGAGTTGTTTAGAAAACCTCCTGCTTGGTCAGAAACAAAAAGGGACTGATTCATCTGAACCGGGGGATTCAGTGAGGGACTGTGTATTCATGAGTCCAAGGATTTGGTGGCTTCTAAGGATGCGTTGAGTGCCCCTAGTGGAGGGACCATGGTAAAAGCAGGCAGAATCCTGAAGACACGAACTGCAGATATTTTACTTTTCCGAGATTCTGTGATTGGACATAGTGCTCTATAATCTGATTTTATTAACACCAAACATATTTGTTACATGTTGGTGTGATGTAGATGTGTATTATGACAAACTTCAATGAAAAAACTACTTTGGCAGTTGTATCCTGTCTGCCCTGTTTCCAACTCCACATCACAACTTTAACAGAATGGGAATGCCAAGCATGCGATGCTCTAGCTCAATGTATACAGTGATTGCATTATATGCATGAAAACTCCAGTTCAAGTTCCGGCTTTACCACCACCTTCTTTTTTTTTTTTTATTATACCAAACCATACCAATAGCCTATCCATTTTAACCCTTTATTTTAAAATGTTGTACACATTTGTTTAAAATGAAAGGTAATTTTTTTATCTTCATATTTAACATATTCATATTAGCCTACAAGCCAAATTCTGAGTGATTTTCACTTTTTATATTTTGTGATATTTGTTGTTGTCTTATTTCTATGTGCATTTGTCATTAAAATAAACATTTAGCATTGATAATTCTTGATACTCACTTATATTTTTATGGTCAGAAACAAAATGACTTAAAATATTATATGTGTCCTGGCTGATTCATCTGAGGATTCGGTGTGGGATTCACCATGGGATTCAGTGGATCTGTCAGACTCGTAACGCGGAGTGAAACAGCCAGATCTGAGGAACTCAATGTGTGAGATTCATGAGTCCAAGAATTCGGTGGATTCTAGGGATACAGTGAGCGCCCTCACCAACGGTGAGGGACCACTGGAACATGCAGTCAGAATACCTACTGACTAAAGTGACTCAAAGGACTCATGAGACCCAGATCTGTTCAGTGAGTGATTCAGAAGGATTCAAATCCATTAATGGATCCAGGGTTTCTCATCTCAAGCTAGCATGTAACACTAGCTACCTTACAAATATGAGCTAATCTTATAGGATTTCTCTAGGATTTGTATTATATTCAGAAATATTTGTCTTTCATCTTTTCTTCTAATTCCTGCTAGCTAGCTAATATGAGCTAGCCTGACAGGATTTACATTATTCCTTGATAACACTAGGTATAGATATCTAACATTAATTCCTGAGTGTTTTTATAATATTCAGAATATTTCATGCTGTAATCAAATATCGTGGATTTCTGAGAGGAATTTCCAGTAATCAGGTTCATAAAACTTTAAGAGTGGAGACCTGACAGGACTGTTTTTTATTAAGGTTATGTTATAGCTCAGTGTTTATATTGTTTATTGCTAGCACTTGAAATCTGTCTAAGATGAATTAACCTGGTGTTCTAAGAGGATTGTAATTCATAATGTTTCTATCATTAGATAATTGGATGAAACAAGCTAAACTGATGGGTTTTATGTTAACCAATGTTGTCAGAATTTCTGACCATATACATAAGATTTTTGCCATATACATAAAAAACTTTCAATCTTTACTGGTAACACGGGTACCTGACTGATTTCTGCCAGAATATTGGTTATGTTTATAAATGTGCACAATCATTACATTAAAGCTAATTAGCCAGCACATGCTGGCTAATTATTTCTGAGAAAAATAAATTGTCATGCTCATAAATTTGTTGCTCATAAATGTTTTCCACAATGCTAGCTAATTGACTTTTATAGGGGACTGCCTCTAACCATTACTTCTCATTCTAACATTAACAGCTCTTTAGAATGTATCTTTATGTCTAATGCTAGCTGATTAACATGAGCTAATCTGACATCATTTTACAGAGGATTTTCAAGTCAGAAATGTTCAGAAATGTTTGTTTTTCCACTGTTATTGCTATTTGGATAGCCAGCATGATTTCACCTGAGAAAGTAATATTTGTAAAGATATATATACTTTGAACCTTCTGAGGGTTAGTCATTTTAAGTCAGAATTAATGTTAATGTTATAAATAAATATATTGTCTTTAGTGTGAATGCTAGGTAACTGGCTAACATGAGATAACCACATGTAAATCAAAGTTGATTCTAACAAGCTAGCTCATATGAACATCTATTTAGGATTTATGAAAATATTTTTGTCACATTTGTAAATACAATTTTTTTAAAATCACAAACTATAGCTATGTGGGTAACATAGCTAAACTGACAAGAGTTCTGAGAGACTTTTTGAATCATATTTATTAAATGTTTACTTTTGCCCTTTTAGTGGTAGCCAGCTGGCTAATTTAAGATAACTTGACAAGGTTTCTGAAAGAAATGTTTACATTTGGTGTCTTTATTCATCACTTTTTATACTAACAATCTAAAGTAAAGATTCAGTTTACACCATTTAATACTAAGGCTAATCTACAGAAAAAAGTCTGCAGGATTAGAGTTAAATAAATGTTAAAGTAAATTCCTGTTGGAGTACTCAGATGTTTGGACCTGATTGTGTGTGTGTCTAAGGAAAATACAGATAATGATGGTATCACTGTGCTCTACCCGTTGTGCTCTTCTTTTTCTTCTCCTCCATTTCCACCTGCAGGATGCTCCACTCATCATCATCCTCGCTGCCTCCTCCTCTCTCTCTCTCCTCCTCTGCACACTCATCCTCCTCATCATCCTCTTCTTCTGGGGTGGAGTCTTCATCCCTCTCTCGTTTAATGGTCTGGATAGCAGGAGGAGGAAGACTTTCCTCATAAACCTCAGGGTTCTCCAGCATCTCACGGATGAGGGGAGGCATCGGCCCGGGAATCTCCATCTTTAGTGTGATTGCTCGTTCCGCACCTGTGCATTTGCACGCACATGCACACAAAAGTACAGAATAATAATATTATGAATGATAAATACTGTACTATTGCTATTATTTTATTATAATTTATTTTATTGTAAATTATTATCATAATTAGTACAATGTATTATAATAATTTTAACAACAATAAATTAGCAAAAATGCATAAGTTACATAAACATATTGAATAAACAATTAGCATGTACTCTGAAAAAGTAAAGTATTCATCATAATAATTATTAGTAAGTATTTATATATAGTAATTGTTACAGCACCATATAATAACCTTTAATACAATAACATTTAATATAATAATAACATTAAAATTGTTACAGCACTTTTTTTTTAATCAAAATTCATCTTGGTGGGTTTTTAACAATGTGTAAAAAAATACAAGTAAATCTACAAATTTTTTAAATGTATACTGTATGTATTTGAATATCTATATCTAGAAAATAAGATGTAAATGTTACAACTCTATCTATCTATCTATCTATCTATCTATCTATCTATCTATCTATCTATTGATTGAAAAACATCATTTTGGAAGGGTCACCTTATTGTGCTGCATCAAGCAAAGACAACAACAAAGGAGATTGTGACTGAAATGACTGGAATTGGGATAAGAATTACCCAACAAATTATTAAACCCTGAAAGGATTGTGCTGAACCCTTAACTTCACAGAAGAAATGTGATCAGAAAACATCCTGCATAGTACACACTGTACAAGCCTCTGGAGGCAGCGTTATGATTTGGGGGTTAGCATGTTATGTGGCATTAACCACAATGTGTTATTAAGTTATCTAAGGAACTGAGTGTATGTAATGTGTTATCATATTATTAGCATATTATTGCTTTTGTGGCACATAAGCATGATATCAAAAAGCAGCAATAGACTAAACAATGTTATTTATGATTGTTTTCATGGTATCATTCCAAGATGGCTGATTCCTATATACAGAAAAATAATACAGACTTCAGGCAGCAAAATGAGTATTTTGTGTCATGTTTTTAATTTTTTTTGGTAGTAATATGTGCAAGATATATAAACACTGTATATACAATATGTGTGTATTGATTGCGTGTGTGTGGGGGTGACCTTTAGTGCTGATGCCCCGCAGGTCAGTGACCTTCATCAGCATTCGAGGGAACATGTGCGGTTTATTGGGGCGGCGCCTCCGTGCATAAATCTTTAACGCTTCCAGTAAGGGCTCCTGCAGCCGATCCACTCTCTGAGGCTCCTCCAAATCCATGCGGTCTAACACATACATTAAACAGATAAGTGCAATTCACACATTTGAATCCTGATTTATAGATACCATAGCTGTGTGTCAGTGGAGTACCTCCACAGATGAGGCAGATGGCACTCAGAAGTCCGGTCTCAGTGTCATCCATCTCCAGAGGAAGCAGCTGATCAGCGAAGGAGAAGACCAGGTCAGTCAGGGGCCCGAATCCTGCATTGTGCATCTGAGTTCTGTTTAGAGTCAAACCATCTGAAAAGGTCATGGTGTCCTGCTCAGGAGTGTAACGTGTACAAATCCTCAACATCTAACACGCACACACATACACACACACATGCACAAGAAGAAAAGAAAACATGAATAGGAAAACACAGTTACAGTACATTCGAATTTGAAAGGGGAAACAGGGAAGAATTGCTAGAATACTCTTAATTTAGTACTCGTTTGAAAAAGTTAAAATGTCAAATTAAATTTCTTTGATAGAATTTTATTTCTACTACTACTACTAATAATAATAATAATAATAACAGTAATTACAAACATAAAGTGGCATCCAAAATTCTGAGACCACAATAAAAATGTGGGTTTTTTATTTTACATTGTTAATATTCTAAATATTTTAGAAATTTTAAATATTTAAAACAACAAAGTAAAAGTTAAATGTAATACCTAAGATTATGCACTATTTCTAGTTCCATATTTAATCCTGAGCAAATGTGTGATATTCGTTTTTGGTTTTATTTTACAGAACTTTAAGAATGGAAATTTTTTGACAAAGCTATATAGTTATAATAACAATTTAAAGAAATATTTTTTTACATAAGTTTAAAATGTAAACTATTTATTAACTTAACTTTTTAACTCTTGGTACAAAAGGTCAGAATTTCTTTGTCTAATGTCTTCTCTGTAATCAGACGACACTCAGATAGATTTGATCTAAAATGGATGGTAAGATTTTGTAAAGCAAAATGCAGGTGAACCAAACACTAAGAAATTCATGTCAATAATTCTGTGTGTGTGTGTGTGTGTGTGTGTGTGTGTGTGTGTGTGTGTAAGAAATATTCTTATCCCTTCAGAAGTGAGGGAGAAAGACTCTACTTTTCACTCAAGCTGGTACGGATATTATGATTTGGAATGAAAATGGTTGTATTAAATTAAAAAGAATAATTCACAGTAGAAGCGCTTTCACTAACATTCTCAGACATTTGACCCCATAATGTATTTTTAAATGCTGAAATAAGGAATGTATAAATACTATTATGTCAAGTCATATAAATACATTTATTCACAAAATAATTGTGTGTGTGTGTGTGTGTGTGTGTGTGTGTGTGTGTGTGTGTGTGTGTGTGTGTTTTACCAGTATGTCAAGGCAAGCAGACTTGAGCAGTGTGATCTGGTCTGCAATAGTGAGTGAAGTGAAACCCGGCAAGCGTTTGGCAAATTCCACAATTTTAATGATGCACTTAGTGGAGAGTTCGCTGAATTTATCCCACAAACCCAAATCCAGCTGGACCCTGTGATCTGCACTTGAGTTCTACACAGAAAACCCACACACAAACACACACACAAATTTAAATATAGGTATGTAAATATATCAACTATAAAAATAAACTGCACTTAAGAGAAGCTGCAAGTGTCATGCTTTTGTGCTTATATAAATACTAAAGTGTGTGTGTGTGCACACTCACAGTAGTGTATTTTCCCAGCTGACATAAAGAGGGAAACGTTTCTCTGTGAGCTTTACTGACTTTATTCACCAACTCCTCCAACTCGCCACTCAGTTCATAGCTCTCTGGCAAAACCGCGTCTTCTTTTACATCCTTCTTCCTCTTGTTTCTGTCATTTCTCACCGCTAAGCGAAATAGAGTGAGAGAGAGATAATTCACAAAGGAGAAAATTTATTAGAAAAAAGAAACCAGAGACATGAGTGAGAAAACAGAGACAGAGAAGAAATGAGAAAGTAGAAAGAAAAAGAAATAAGAAAATAAAACTATAAGGGTGGGTTTGATTAATAAAAAAAAGCTAAAGAAAAGAATAAAAAATACAATTAGAAAAATGAGAAATCAATACTTGAGTTCACTGAGCAAAAGAAAGTTAAAAAGAAAATTATACAGGGATGGAAAAGAGAAAAAGAAAGGAAGAGGGTGGAAGTTGTAAACAAAAGATAATACATAGAAGAAGGAGAAACAAGAGAAAAAATGAGCAAATAAAGAAAGAAAAGAGAATATTTAATAGTGCAGAAGAGTGAAATAGCGGAAAGGGAAAGCAAGAAAGGGAAAAGAAAGAAAGAGTATATGATCAGAAAGAAAAAAATAAAAGGTAATGAAAGAAAGCTTTAATGACAATAAAAAAAATGAAATAAATAAATAAATCTAGGATAAAAAAAAACAACAGGAAAAAGAAAATGACAGAAGAAAAAAATATAGAAATATAAAACTTCCAAGGCAATGTAATCATCATATGTATTGGTTATTATGTGTACATGTTTTAAAGCACTTAATTTTGTAACTTCGTCTCACCTTCTTTGGACATGCCGACCTCGACGCACTTCTGCAGGCGACAGTACTGACAGCGGTTCCGTGTCACCTTGTTGATCTGGCAGTTTTTATCTCTGTGGCAGGTGTAGACCATGTTCTTCTGAATACTACGGCGAAAAAAACCCTGAGAAAACAGAAGGAGTGAGAACTCAGATAATTTTTCTTGGAAAGATTCTTCCCTCTTGGGCCACTGATATTTATTACTTCTGTGAGCACTCTGTACATGTACTGTACATACATTTTCAGCAAATACAGTAAATACCACCTGGGGGCAGCACTGTATTGTCTGTACCATATGGTGGGCTACATTTTAATTTCTTCTCACTTCATCATTCTTCAGACTGGAAATTAAAGTGTTTCCTGTTCCACCTGGTGTGGGACTTTCTGATTAACAAATTTTAGAGTGAAGTGTGGTGTTAGCATCAGAGAGAGGGTGAGGCTAGGATGAGAAAATGGGTCGGTTATAGTGGGGAAAGAGTGAGGTATGGATGGGAAAGGAGGGGTTTAATGGAAGAGGGAGGGAGCGTTAAGATGAGGATCAGATAAGGCTTGTTTGAGTACAGTGGGTGGGGCTTGGTTGAGGACAGTGGTGGGGTTTGAATGAGAATAGGTGGTGGGTTTGAATGAGGACAAGGGTGGGGTTTGGATGAGGACAAGATTTGAGGTTTAAATGATGATGATGGGGTGGGGTTCGGATGAGGAAAGGGAGAGGGTTTGGATGAGGATGAGGCAGGGTATGGATGATTATAATGGGGCAGAATTTGGATGAGGACAGGGCTGGTGTTTGGATTAGAAAGGCGCAGTAAGCTCACCTTGCAGCCCTCACAGGAACTGACTCCGTAGTGATATCCTGATGATTTGTCCTGACAAACAAAACATGGCTTATAGACTCGGGGAGGAGGGGGAGGAGACGGAGAGCTCGGGATCAGTTCCTCAGAACTCGTACTCCTCGTCTCCACTGCTGCACGGAGAGAGAGAGAGAGAAAGAGAGAGAGAAAGAGAAGCAATATTAAAGAACTTGAAATGTAAAACTAAACACAAACCTATGACAAAATTAATTAAAAAGAAAACAAGAAAGAAAACGTTGTGGCGTGTGTGAAGTCATACCTATAAACCAACCAGAAATACTACACCATTTGCTGTATTAACATAAGCACTGTGTTTACTTATATACACGCACACACTTTTTTTTTTTTACTGTTGCCATGTGACTCGTAGATTACGTGTTCTTGTTTTCTAAGTAAGAAACTTCATGTTCATATAGAAGCATGGGAGAAGAACAGTAGAAGCACACATGTTTTCTCTCTCTCTCCTACACACACACATTTGTCTGAAGCTTATCATGGCTGCCATCTGGCCCATTTTCGTGGTTTTGATTCTTCGTCCCTCAGCAGCTTTAACTCTCACTGAACTCACCAAATATTTGCGTTTGATCTTGACTCATTGTTTCAGTGCTAATCTGCTAATTTGACCATCAAATGTGCGTGTTATATGCTGAAAGAAGCCTCTGATATTTTTCAAGAAAGAAAGAAGATGGATTGAAAGTACAAGAAAGACAAAAAAGTGAAAAGAAATGTAAAGAAGGCAAAAGTAAAGTTGTGTGTGTGTGTGTTTTTCTTAGTGAGACTCAGCAGCAGGATTCTGTTCTTTCCAGTTTCTCTTTATTTCTCTTCATTCCGCTTCATTCTCTCATTCTCATTAGCAGGAGCAATGCTAAGCTCTATCCGAAGTGTCACAGTGGTGAACCTTTACCCCTGACCCTTGGCCTGTCCTGAGTTTCTCCGCAGTGTGCAATTCCTCCCAGCTGCCTGGCTCATCTTTTTACAGCGCCTGCAGACTTGCAAGTTGCCCTGTAAACTCTGTGTGCGTATGTGTGTGTGTTTATATGGGTTCACGACGAGGCCCAATGCTCTTGGGGTTTTATTAGTTATCTCGGACGTCGATTGACGCCATGGCCAGCTGTCTCTCAGTCCCACTGACTCCCAACACGTAAAAACAATAAAAGAGGGAAAAAGGACAAAAAACAGAGGAATCTTCAGGACTCAGGTTTTTATTGGTCCCAAAAAATTAGTGAATGGAGGCTGAATTCTCACCCGGTGGGTACAACTTAATGAGCGCTGGACGAGGGGGGTCTAATAAAATAGAAGCAGGAGGAAGGACAGA
Source organism: Clarias macrocephalus (assembly GCA_011419295.1). Taxonomy (NCBI): domain Eukaryota; kingdom Metazoa; phylum Chordata; class Actinopteri; order Siluriformes; family Clariidae; genus Clarias; species Clarias macrocephalus. The sequence goes on from JAAGKR010003502.1 coordinate 54,654, forward strand.
CAAGGAGGATATGAGGAATAACAGCAGAGACAGAGTGTAAGAAGAGTGTGTTTGACCTTGGATTTGACTTTAACTCCTCACTTGAACGTGAGATTTAAAATGAGAATTTAGTTGAAATAAATATAACAAACAACGATGTAAAAAAACAACAACATGCAATTTCTTTAGGGATGAAACATAGATATAAAGAATATAGAAAGTATTACACAAACAACATAATACAAAAAATGAATGCACTAAACTACATGAAAATAAAATATATAAATAAATTCTTTAAATTGTGCATGCTTTCACATCAATTTGTTTAAATTGTCCTTGCTTTCGCATCAAAATGCAAAAAAATTGCAACATTTAAAATAATTTGACCTTTCCAAAAGGTCAAATTAACAGAGAGGAAAGTTTTTTTTTTTTTTTAATTCTGTGCTTTTAAAGGAGAAACAAGATGGAAAGACTCGGTGGTCATGGATTTTTTTTTTTTACTGTGAAATATAGTCTGAATAGCTTGCTTAGACAGAGGGGAAATACAAATGTATAGGTATTGTTTTTTTTAAAGCAAATATTCAAAAAATTAATACAACTCTGGAAAAAAACTAATATTTAATTCTGAATGAAAGACATGTCAAGGCCTACGTTGTTTACTGAATTTGAAATTTAATGTCAATTATTTTATAATTAGAATTTTTTAGTCCTGGGTCTTTGCTTGTTTTTCAACTCAGAGAATAAAGTCCTGTTGTTTAGTTCATTATGTTGTATATATTTTAATGTATTTCTGTTTTCTATATTTAAAATTTGAAAATATGTTTTAGCTTTTTATGGGTTAAAATACTTTTTTTCGTGGATCTATTTTCTATTTTTTGTAACTGGTTAAATTTCTGGAAGTTGTTTGCTGTGTAAAAACAAATCAAGTGTAAAATTATTTTTTGCTTTTTCTTTAATTGTCTATTTGATAGAAGTTTCTTTGCACAGTCCACAAATACACAAAACCCTCTGAATATTGCTGTTATTATTATTATTATTATTTATTTTATTTATTTATTTATTTTTTTTTTTTGCCTGATTCTGATGAATGTTTGAGGCTTTAACAAACACACAAATTCGCACACAGTGACAGTGTGTAGACAGTGAAATGAACACAGGACTTAGCTTAATAGCTTAATAAATTGTTCTCTCTCTATTTGCACTGCACTGAAAAAAAAATTGAGCTTGGAAATAAATTTATTCTTAAATAAAGGGGGAAAAAAGCTGTATAGACTATGGGCATATAAACGTTGTAAAAGTTAGTGCCTCCTCTTTTTCTTTATTTTTCAGTTTTTTGTGTAAAAACATAAAAGTCAAATCATAATGGGTCTTAGTATCAGGCAGATACAACCTCAGACGATCAACTGCATCACTTTTTTCACTGTTTCATTATTTATTTAACAAAAAATAAGCTAAAAACCATAAATGAAACATAGCCAATACTAAGTAGCCCATTAATCCTTCCACAGGATTTAAGAGGGTAAGTTGCAGCCAGATGATGCTTATCATCTACAGTATCCTTGATTAACCGATCACCTGCAGGTGTGTAGATCTCTATAAAAGTACAAGTTGTCAGTTTGCGTCTTTATTAAGTATTCCCTTGTGTATTAAGACACATACCAAGGAAGAAAGTTATAAACAATGGTCTTAGAGAAGCAATTGTTGCTGCACATCAATCTGGAAATGGGTTATAAACCATTTCCAACCATTTTGAAGGTGAACATTCAAAATGGTCAGAAAGATCAGAAAGATTATTCAGAAGTGGAAAGCATTCAAGACAGTTGCCAGTTTTCCCAGAAGTGGGCATCCCAGCACATTCATCCCAAAGTCAGACCGTGCAATGCTTAGAGGAATGCAAAAACAATAAAACACAAAACGAGCTTCATCTCAGACCCTACAGGCCTCAGACATCATCGTCTATACCACTTTATCCTGTATACAGTGTTGCAGGGGGCCTGGAGACTTGCATGGCACACCCACTCATTCACACACTACAGGCAATTTGGGATGACCAAATTTGCATCATTTGCATTTATTTGGACTATGGGAGCAAACAAGAGCACTTGGAGAAAACCCATCAAATATGAGGAGAACACTGCAGAAAGTTATTCACTGTAGTTTGATTGAGGAATGAGAGACTTCCATCTACAGCTATGAAACAAAGTTACCCAAGTGGTGCAGACAAAACGGGAATAACGGGAGGAGAACAGACAATTAATAGGATCTTTGGCAAAGGTAACAATTTTTCACGCCTATGCATAGTCACAAGTCACCTCAGGTCAACAGTGTCACAAGAGAGGCTGTCTGCACTTGCTATTCTCTCCAATGAGCACATTCAGAAAATCAGTGGATATGGAGTCAGAAATAACAAAGTTTGTTGAAGCCAAAGCTTGCAAGGCCAGATTTTAGTGTATTGGCCTACATTATTCACCCCAGCCATGCACACAATAGGACTAATTATTAAAAATATTTTTAATTAATATTATTTTCATATTATTCTTAATCCAACATCCCATATCTTTTTCCCAGCCTCTAAAGCTCATTTGATAAAGGAAGACTAAGCTATTTTAAAAAAGTAAATAATAATTTTTAAAAAAAGGAATAAAAGCTTGAGAAATACAGTGCCAAAATGGGAGAAGAGAATGAAAGACATGAAAATAACATTTGAGGAGGAGAAAGCAAAAAGAAAGAAAGAGAGAGACCCAAATCAAGTAAAATCAATAAAGGAGAAGGAGAGAGATGCAAAGACAAAATACAAAAAAAGAGGAAAGTAAATATAGTGATGACGAAGAGAAACAGTAAAATGCAGTAAGACAAAGACGGGAAGGCTAGGATAAAGATAAGAGGTAATCATTTTAATAAGTATTCTTTGGTATTATTTGTGTCACTTCATTGACCTATCATGGGTTTTCTTACTTTAGTGAAACAGCATAGAGGTTGATACATCTGTACATCTGAGGTTGATAAACCTAATACTGCGAGCTGCTACAATCAGATCTGATTAATTTTATTGTGGTTTTAAACAAAAACACATAGAATTATACTAACTTTTACACATATAGACATGACATATTTAGAAAAACCTACCTGGATATTTATTATGCTAACTCTTTTAGGCTTAGGTTCTTATTTCCAATGGTAAAAATAAAACAGAATATATCCTCACCATCAATATATGCCTATCTGTCTGTAGTTTATAACAACAACACACACTTTTTTAATTAGAAAAAAATTTAAATTAGAAAAATTACTGTTCTGCCACCCCAATGCGCCCTGCATACGTTGACAGACAGATAACTCCTCTACCAATCACCACGCTGAAGCAGATATTCTGTTCATCAGTTTAATGGATGACTGGAAGTAGGGTAAAACTAAAAAGAACAAATTAAATCTAAGTACATTGAAAGAAAAGGCATGCTTCACATACTGTACACGTACTAAATGTACCAAAAACATCTATGTGATAACACTGCATAAAAGTCTGCACTGATGCATATGAGATAAACACTGTAACTGTAAATAGAGTATCTGAAATATTTGACATTCCAAACTGGATACTAAATAAAAAGCAACATACTAATTAATAGCACCCAACTAACCAAATAACAATATGTAACCTAGTGTAACAGAGGTAATATAACATTTGTATATAACCCAATTAACACATGGTGACACATCTATATAAAAAATTTAAGTTTGCACTTAACACAAAATACTATCAAATATAGTTCAATTAGTCTTAACATACACTTACATACCAACGATACTTCTGAAAGACAAGAACTGTAGCAGATGGATTGAGATGAAAGAAACCACAATAGCAGGCTACTCTTTCCCATGCAGTAGACTGAAGCTAGTCCTACATTGACGACATCATCAGCAGGTTACAAGTCTTAAAGGAGCCAGCATGTTTTACTCCAATATCACACATGACAACACAATTACCCTAATTCTTTAAGTGGTTACTCCATATATGGACCTGTTCCCTTTTAGTAGGCTCCCTACCTGTGTGAAAGTGACCAATCAGAGAACGAAGGTTGATCTGAGAGTTTGTGGAATTATTTACAACAAATTCATAGCCGAACCTCGAGTTTCTTCAGTTTTACACTTCTGAGTACATGTGTACATGTGTATGCATGTTTGCTTATGTGTGCATGCGTGTGTGAGTGTGTGTTTCAGTTTCTTTTAAAATAAAATTTCTGAGTAGAACCATTCCACTGGTCATGTTTGATTTATTGATCATGTTTCATTTACAAATCAGCCTGTGCTACAGAAATGTGTTTCTGTAAACACTGGGGGAAAGTTTTGCCCCATAATATAGTTAAATAGTTTATAGGTACACTTAAAAAATGAGAACGTAACATGAATATAAAGTTACAAAAATTAACATAATATATATATAAATTGAAAATAAAAGTTTTTTTTTTCATAAACCCCTCATCCCCCACATCCTTCCTGACTTTAAAACAAAACCGGTCATTGTCCAGGAGATGACCCAATAAAACACACACACACACACACACACACATCAGGATGCCATCCAAGAGCCAAACTAATAAAACAGTTAACACTGATGTGTCCTTTACACATCCCTGCTACTACATAAACATGTAACCTTGGCCTTTTGGATGAAACACACACACACACACACACACATACACACTGAAGCTGATGAGTTAGCATGCAGTGGGAGACTGGATTTTGCAACGTCGTTAACATGCAGGAAGTCACTATTCGTGTCAGACAAAATCTACAAGTTTCCCAAACAAACCTTATAATACTGAATTTAATCAGCTAAATTAAAGAATAGTGAACATTCTATTGATCATTGTGCGAAATTAATGTAACTAACAACACAATTTAAATGATCAGCTTATTTCAGTGGGCTGAGGAAAATTTGCCAAACTTTAAACTAAACATACATTTTACACTTTTTTTGTTTTCAGTTCTCCTGAAAAATTCTCCTAATCTAATTTTGTGTTTAAAAATAGATTGGTGTAGTCTCTCTTGTAGTACAGTAACTCTATCTCTCTCACTCTCTATAACACACACAGAGCTAAGTGGATAAAAAAGAATGAGTTTTTTTTTTTTTTGTCTTTACGCACACACTTGTTAAACCTGAATTGTGTCTTATTCGACAGCACACACACACACATGCACACACAGACACACACAAAGCATCCTTTCTTCTTTACAGTGCCCCATAAACCGACCCCTTTTTTAAATGCTGTTTCACTTTTTTCCTGGAAGAAGTCAGCATTTGGTCACAGCCTGCACTTCAACCAGAGACAAAAAAAAAAAACTCCCATCCTCTCAACCCTCACAGAACAACGAAATCCAAACGAGCATGAAGTTCACCACCAGCTCCGCCCACACGACCAACTTCACCAGAAGAGGAAGAAAAAACATAAGAGTGAGAACTGGGAGTTAAGAACTTTTACTTATATGCTAATCGTACACTGCCAGCCCCGGGCTATCATTAGCATCCAACTCAACTCTTTTAGATTTGATTGTTTCCCTTCTTTTTTCTTTTTTTGTTTCTCAATTGTGCAGTAATATTTTAACAGGCGAAATCTTTTCCTATCAATGTCTTTTTCTAATAAAACAATTGCCAATAAACATAGTTAATGACTATGGTTAAAATCAGGCTGTAATTAGCATAAAACATTTTCTGCTTCAAAAACTTCTTACTCAGAATCATTTACTAGACTAACATTGTGATAAAATTACCAATAGATACACGAAGTATCCAGCTGTAATTAGATTTATAATTAGCATGGAATTAGTTGTTCATGAATTGTTCATTAAAAGATAACATTAGCCATGACTGTTTTGTTTCTCCAGAAGACTTTTCCAAAACAAACAAACAAAAAAAAACATTAAGTTTTTTTTTTTTTTTTTTACTTTCATGTAATTTCATTAGTCCTTTATTTACAAGCCTCAGGTTATGATTATCATTAAACCTCTCACATTTTTGATTAGCGTTAAAACTTCTCACACTTGCAAATTCACACCAATTTCTACAAAGTCTAAACTGTTTACAAAAAAATCTAGTACAGTTTAGTTTCATTTTAAAGAAGGGTAATTCTTTTTTTGCACTTTTACTCCCAACTGCATTCACATGAACCATGGCCTTGCTTGCTCAATTAGCATGTCACAATGACAAATGAACTGGTGATTAAACCAGCAATTCTCATAAAAATTTAGAACCATCAACAAAGAAGTGTGTCAATTCTGTAAAAAGTTATTAATTTTAAATATTAAAAAAGAATAAAAATTTGCTTTAGATTTAAGAAACAACATCTAAGCATTTTGGTGATTAAGTTGCTGTTGTTTTTTGTTTGTTTTATATTGTGTTTACAATTCAGGCAGCATTTGTAGCTACATTTAATAAATACATTAAATTAATAATACAAAATAACTATAATATCATTGTATTTTTAAATAATATATAGTTTTGAATATTTCAATAATACTTTGAAATTTTTTTTTATTTAAATTAATTAGTGCTTGAATATTTTTTAAATGTTTGTAAATAAATATAAATAACTATATCAGGTCAGATACTTTATTAGCATACAGCTTTAATAACTGTAATTTAATAAAATGTTTGTAACAAAATAACATTTATATCAAGTGACAAAATCAAATATAAAAACTGAATTATTGAATAAAATAATTGAAAAAAAATTATATATATCAAATAATATTGTGTGTTACTTGTTAAAACTAAACATTAAAAAACATAATATGCTATAAATCCTGAAAGTATAGACAAGAAGTTCAACTTGATCTCTCAGTGTGTGTGTGTGTGTGTGTGTGTGTGTGTGTGTGTGTGTGTGTGTGTGTTGGGGGGTGCAAACATTCTTGCCATTTACAGCATTTCCCTCACACACTGCTGTCCAGTTGTAAAACTGCATAATGGAGCAGAGCCAAATTCCAACAACGAGCTGTGAAACCTGTACAGATACACATGAGACGCCTGGGAGACGCACACACACACACACACACACACACACACACACACACACACTGTTTCTGTAATCTCAGTCAGACTCCTACTCTCTGATGTTTAATACTTAAATTAATAACTTAATAACAACAAGGTATAAAATAAATATAAATATCTAATATCAATGATCTATAAATAATGATGCTGTATTGCTAACGATGCTACACTATCACTGAAATCTTGCCTGGAGCTGCAACTTTCAGGCAACTTTCTGATACTCAGCACTTGTTTAGAGTTAAAAGATATTAATCTCAAATTTTCTCCCTTCATTTAAATAGTTTTTGCTTTGAAAAATTTTCTTACTCTACTTTTTTTCTTTACATAATCCTTTTTTCCTTTTTTCTTCTGCTTCACCTTCTTTCCACATTTTTGCTTTCTTTCTTTAATTAATATTTCTTTCTTTCTTTTTTTCTGCATTTTATTTTTTCTTCAATTAATATTTAATTATTTATTTTGGCTCATTAGCTTTTTTCCAATTATTCACAGCTAAATACAGACACCCTGTAGCATGATTAACTGATCATGTCATTGCTGTAATAGTTATTATAAGCTGAACATAAGTAAAAATTTGTGTTTTTTTTTCAGTAATATTGTTTAAGGTTATTTTAATTTAAATATTAAATATTAAACTTGTAGTTCAGTTAAAAGACACGTGTGTGCTGTGTAGTGAAGCTGAAGGCTCACGATTTTAGCACATTCTGTACAATTAAAATAAAAAATTTTAAAAACATAATTTCAATCATACTATTATGTTGACCATGTTATTAGCAATAAAATGTCATTTATTTATTAATTGTTTGTAATGAATTTACATTTGACGTACTTTATATGGTTTTGATTTTTTAAATATATTTTTCTAAGAATATTACAAAAAAATTCTGATGAAATGACTAAAATTAAGTTGCTTAAATGGAATCTGACATCACTGTTTAACTGGGTGCCATATAAAACACTGAGGACACACCCACTCTGGTTGTGGAGCAGTTGCTTAGATGAGCTTTCATCACCTGGTTTATTTTGAAACAAGGCAGATGAGCAGGAAAGCACCTGATCTTCACCTGTAGTGTCTCACCTGTGTGTACAATATAGTGCTTCCCCTGCAAAACCAAACACTGCATCCCAAAAAGCTTTCCAGACCCACCGATGAGTGATCACTGGCTTTTCCTCTAGGCTTTTCTTATTTTTTCAAACAGATGCCTACAACTCAGACTAAAATTAATCCCTACAGTGGAAGCATCTGTTCCTAATGCATTATGTAAGAAATTTTTTAAACTATAAAGAAGCTGAAATATTATTAAATCTTGAATTGAGAAAGTGACCAGAGACGTTCTGATCTGCTGTCCATACTCCCACTTTTAGACCCTTAGTCAAGTCAAGTCAAGTTAATTTTATTTAAATAGCGCTTTTAACAATTGACATTGTCGCAAAGCAGCTTTACACAATCAAAGAAGTAAGTTTGTATGCAATGTGTATGAATCAAAATGATAAGATTGTCCCTGATGAGCAAGCCGAGGGCGATGGTGGCCAGGAAAAACTCCCCGGGATGGTAATTGGAAGAAACCTTGAGAGGAACCAGACTCAATAGGGAACCCATCCTCATCTGGGTGATAACGGAGAGCAGGGATTGATCAGCATAATAATGTGTAAGACTGGAAGTTCAGTATAACCAACTCTGTAGCTCTCTGACACGATTTACCATCGTATCTGACCTTTCACATCTTTTTTATTCTTTTCTTCCACATGAATGGGTAGTGTTGACATATATGCTGTTTTAGATTTAAAGTATATAAGGCATGATTTTGTGCATTGTGCAGTGTACTTACATGATGATTTATAATGTCTAATGGACATATATAGACTCTTAGGACTTTTAAGGGTTCTTCATCTCTCCAATTGACCCTCTGGATAAACCCTACATATTTTTAGTAGACCCTGTTTTACAACTACAAATCCAACCCTAGTACTTTAGTAGAGATTAAGAACCCAAATTTAACCCATAAATTCTTAAAATATTAACTTTTTTATGAGACCTAAAGAACCTGGATTCCCACATAGTCAGACAGGTTCCCTATAAAAGTACAGGTATGTTGTCCCAGTATAAAGATACCAAAGTTATTTGTAAGGCCGGAATGAGACCAGAAAATGAGAATCAGCTAGAGGTAAATAGAATCCTATTAATTATCAGTTAAATCTTTGAAAAAACCCTAGACCACCTTCAATAAACACCAGGATAGTTTATCTTAAAAAAGAAAACTTAAATGTCAAAAGCAGACAAAAGCTGTAAAACTCTTTTTCAAGTCCGCCAAGTAGTCAAATTCCCGCCATAATTATTGTCATCAATAATAATTTAGAGTTTCACGCTTGTACAAAAGGTTTTCTACAGGCCTATTGTAATTGTTTCTATAGTAACAACTCTTTCATAGAGACACTCTAAAAAAAAGAAAAATATATTTTTTAATCTTTTTATAATTATATGGTAACAGGGGAGTTTATCACCTTATGTATCATCTTATTCTTTGATAAATTAATTTTTTTTAACATTGTCAAATTGAAGATTAATGGATGTGCTTTATCATTGTCACTTCACCCTTTGCTAATTATTTGTTTTTTGTCAACAATTTGATAATTAGTTTAAAGTTGTGTATTATTATTATTATTATTATTATTATTATTATAAAAAATAGACACATCTGGAAAACACCTGAAGGTGTAAGAAAGAAAAAGTCAGAAATGGGAGCTGATGTGAACTTACACTGAAGGCCAGCATTGTAGGAGAACGCTTCTGGACCGGAGAAGTAGGAGCTTGTTTTCCTTAGCACACAAGAACTCTGAGGTGACACATCGAAATGAGGCCTCGAACTGACGCCTAGCATCTCCACACAGTTGAACATGATGATTTCACTGACCAAACGTCTTTAAAGGGTCTTAAATCAGCCACAAATTATGGTTCTGTGTGAGAACTCAGCTCTCAACCCAGGGTTCTCAGTCAGAAGAAAAGAATTTGCTGTCTATTAAATGTAAAAATCAGTTTCTTATACAAGACAGTCCGTCTTGTTAATCATCAGTAGGTCTTCCACTTCTTCTTCTCCTTCTTGTACTCAAAACAAGCTATGCAAAGATTACACCAAAAGAAATCTTCTTCCACCAGTGTGAAGTATTGGCAACCCAAACACACTCTCAGATCTTAAGTCTGATGTCCAGTCATTTCAGTTACGGTGTATACAACATGACAAGTCAAAGGTGAAGCATCTATACAACTTTGGCTCCTCCTCCTTTTTCTTCTCTCTTTCTCTTCTAGTTTCTTCAAAGCAACAAAAGTACTTTTTGTATCAACGCATTAAATAAAATCTCAGTTTAGTCCCACAAAGTAGCATTCTAATCTCATCAAAAGTATCTGAGAAGATCTGAAGTCTGATATCACAACCTACATGCTCCAAGTCCATCCAATCAGAACTGATTATATAAAATAGGGGATGAAAAAGAACTTTCACACAATACTGGGATGTTGGTTTATCTCTACTACAGCAACATAAAAACTGTCTAAGGCATCAGTGGAACATAAAAAAACATCAGACATCTCCAAAGCAGTACATTAAGGTGCATCTTCTCCTGAGGTTCACACATTTTTTTACATGATGACTTTTTTTTTTTTTTTTTTTGCAATAATGTCATGAACAAGACATTGAAGAAAGCGTTCTTCTGACCTGGGCAGTCGGTGGAAGAAAATTTCTTCAGAAACTTCTACTAAAGTTCGGGCTCCTACTGAAGTCACTGCAGTCACTTGTACAATCATGAAAAAACAAGACTTGATGAGTCAAACTTATCCTGAACTTTAGTCTTCTCCTCCTTTTCCTCTGTCTCTAACACAACACAACATTAAAATGAAAACAAAGCCTTCATATTGAGTTACTGCTCTCAGAACCTCACACTCAGAGAGAGACAGAGATGGAGAGAGAAACGCTCTGGTCTGCTGTCCATTCTCCCGCTTTTAGAACTTTAGCCAGCTCTGTAGCTCTCTGACACATTGACCATCGTTGCTGATCCTCCACCTCTTTTTTCTTCTTTTCTTCAACAGGAACTGGATTACCACGAATCCCAAACAAGAGCATGACCAGCTATAAAACTTTATAGAAGGACGAAAGTGCTGGACAGACCGAGACAAGACGTCTGATCCCGCCCACTTGACAGAGAGAGAGAGAGAGAGAGAGAGAGAGAGAGGCGGGAGCTCCTCTGGTTGGACAAAAACTTTTTATCTTTCGTTTTCTCTCCTGGTTTTTTTGTGAAAGTTTCTCTCTCTTTCTTACATGCTTGTTAATATTTTCATTGCAAATCCAGGGCTACTTACAGAAGAGCTTTGGAGTCTACATCAGAAACCTGTCCTCATGCTGGAGCAGTAACTTTATTTTATTGACATGAAATAAAAAAAAAAATTTCAATATAAGCAAACCAACACAAACAAAAGACTCACGCAAATAAGACAAAACAAGGCACCCAAGGCTCAACCATGCTTGCAGGGACCAAAGGCCAGTCCATCTGGTCCGATCCCATAGAAAAGCCAATGCAGCACAAATCACTGAAAAAGGTCAATAATGGCCATGAAAAGCACCAGAACACCCATTGCACCACAGTTTCAAAGAGGCAAAGAGCCTGACTTCCAAACTTTCCAGATCCCAATATGACAGAGCTCCATGGGACACACCAGACAAACAAGTTTGATTTACAGATGCACCACCTCACAACCCACAGCACCCAAAGGAATCTCTGTCAGCGTCTTGGTGCCAGACACCACAGCACCCCCTAGACACCATGCTCCTGTGGAAAAAGGAGCCCCAAACCTAGGTGGTTATAATGTTAATAGTTTTAATGTTATGGCTGATTGGTGTATGAAAGTGAGCTGTGTTCTTCACACAGGAATGAAAAAAAGCAGCATTTCTGAAGCATTTTTAAATCAGGCAGAAAAAAATTTGGTTTAATTTATGAATAAAATAAAATATTGATAAATGTTGTGTACAATATGTTAGTAATGTTTTACAACCTGATATAACTAACTTTATAGTTCATTTTACCATGCCAATGGTATTCATTATTTTCACTTATAATCTATCATAGTCTGATCATTTGAGCAGTTTAATTGCGAAGATTTAATACAAACCTTAATAATATTAAAGCAAATATAAATTTTTAAATAAAGAAAGAAACTAATTCTGATATAAAAATACGTGATATTATTAATTAATATTTTAATAGCTTCTGTGAGCTGGAAATAAAGGGAAACAAAATTGGCCATTAAATTTGTAGCTCTATTAAAAGAAAAATCACAAATTACAAACCAAATGATTTGATTACATGCTGGGTAGTTGATATGATGTGACACTTGAGCCCATTGTGATTTATGTATAAATCTTTTGTTTAAAAAAAGGGATTGTTTTTTTTTTTTTGGCCGTTTAAAAAATATATGGAGTCTTACGCCATCTTGAGGTGAAAAACGGAATGACAAAGAGTAGCCAAAACTAACACGCACAAAAAAGCAAGCTTTTGTTGTTGTTGAAATTGATTGTGTGTAGAGTTGGAATTAGGTGATGATGATGATGATGATGATGATCACAAAATCACTTCTTATCGCTCTGACTTTTATTTGAAACGTTGCTGCTTTTCTTCCTTTCTCCCTCACGCCCTTCTTTCTTCTTTTCTTTTCTTTTCTTTTCATATTTTCACTGTGCTGAACTCTGGAAAGCAGCCCCACAGGGGTTTTAACATACACAGTCTTTCTTTCTTTCGCTCTCTCTCTCTCTCTCTCTGGCATACACGTATAAACCACTGGCTGGCTTACGCGCTCATGTTTTTTCTCAGTCTGTTTTTCCATTTTTACGTTTTTTCTTTCCTTCTCTTGTTTTTTTTTTTTTTTTTATTCGGCTTCTCCTCCTCTACAGTCACAAGTTCCCTGTGAAGCCGTTATACTGTAAGCGCTCGTTACAGCTTATTACAGTTCCTGAAGGGATGTGGTAGTCAGATGGGTGATAACTTCTTTGTTTTTGTTTCCTCTTTTTCTTTTTTACTTCCGCCTCTTCCTCATTATCTTTCTCCTCCGTTCCCATCCTTCATCATCTGTCTTTTTTCTTTTCTTTTACGCTTCATTTTTCTCCTTCATCCTTTTGCTTTTTCTTCTTTTTTGTCTTTCCTTTTTTGTTCTTTTCTTTGTTTTAATTTTCTACTTTTTAAAAGTAAATTAACTTCACCTAAAACATTTAATTGAAACACACTGTACACTATATTTAATTTTTTGTTTAAGGAAATCTGAACAATTTGTAATGTATTAAATAAATTGTGGCAAAAAATATTTTGGTGAGAAGGATACTTAAAAAAATATTCACATTCTTATCAAAGCATCAATCTATTATATGTGTGACAGATTATATACATTAATTCATTACTTTATTTATTTTCTTCATTTTCATCATTTATGTCCCTACATCACTGTGGTATATTTTATTGCTGTAAATTATTTACATATTTTAGTAAAAATTTCATCTGAGACTCTACAGTTTAAAATATACTTACTTGCCTTTTTTTAAAATAATCTTTTAATTTCTTTTGTTCTTCTATCACATCCCATGCCCTCGACCTCACCTCGCAGCCTCTCTCTCTCTGCGCCTCAACATTTTCACTTGTCTTTCAACAAACCTTTCTTTCCCCTCGCTCTCTCTCTCTCTCTCTCTCTCTCTCTCTCTCTCACACACACACACACACACACACACACACACACACACACACACACACACACAAAGAGTGACACATTGCAGGGACCAGAGCTGCACAGTTTCAGCCAACTCGGCTCTCTCCACACCTTGAGGCAATTACACACACACATAAAGGCACACAGGAATGGAGGGAGAAGGCAGACAGGAAAAGGGATTGCTTATTCACTTTCTTTCTTCTGTTCTTTCTTTCAGTTTTTGATTTTTTTTTCTTTTCCTCGTAAAATTTCAGTTACTCCATTCTAAAACAATCTTGCCTATTTTTCTACTCCTCCTTTTCTTTTTATTCTTAATTTCTTAATCTGCCCTCCCATCTTCTCCCTTTTATTTTCCGCTTTATTCTTTCCTTGTTGCTTTTTTAGGTTATTCCACCAATCCTGGTGTTTTTCCACTAAATCTTGAAATCTCCTTTTTCATTTCTTTTAACTTTCTTCGTTCCACTGCCTGGGTCCAGGGCTCTCTGTCAACCCATATAAAAGAATGTTTTGTATCAGAAACAGTTCTGTGGAGAAACGTTTAGAGAAGTCTGATAAAGAGCTGTTACTGCTCCTGAGAACACCACAAGATTTTTATAGATTGCCCACTAGATTTCTGAGGCTAATGCAAATTATTTTGGGACGGAGCCCAGAGCTGATCTATTTTTCCTTTTCCTTCTCTTTGTAGATTTTTCTTCTTTGCCCAAAATACGAAAATTAAAATTCCCATAAAGAGACAATCCACAAATTCATAAAGTCTGTGGTTCTGTGTCACACTTTCAAAACAAGATTAAACAGTGTATAAACCAGTGTACACACACACACACACACACACACACACACACACACACACACACACACATTAATGTGCTCGGCCAGAACCCAGAAAGTCCAAAAGCAAAAATTTCACATTAATAAATACAAGAGGAACAATGTGCAGATTGTCCTTCATGTCTGTTTCTCTCTCTCTCTCTCTCTCTCTCTCTCTCTCTCACTCACTCATTTCGGTCTCTCTGTTTTTTCCAATATCTCTCTTTTGTCACTTTCTATCACACTTTATTTTTATGTCATCTTTTTTGTAATTAAAAATATTTATTTCCTCTGTTTTAATTAAATAAGCATTTAGAATTTATAATTCTCACAATTTACTTTACAAAAAATCTTCTTCTTCTTCTTCTTCTTATTATTATTAATAATTAATAAACAATAGCTCCGCCCACTTTAAATTAACCAGGATACCTCAGTTGGTGTAACTTACACAGCGCTGCCATCTCTTTCTGAAGATCTGCACCATAACGTCCAAACAGTCTGCTGCTGGCCAGGAGATCGAAGGGGGCGTGGCTTCGCATTGAGTTGAAAGCGAATGGGTAAAATCTGGGCATGTGACCCATAGGCCGCTCCCTGTTGGTTGCCATGGTAACAACCTGTTGCAGATTAGTGCTACAAAAGTGCCTTCGTTTAGGACAGAGGGGTAACAAGATGAAGTTCCACCAACTTCCTGTTTGTTTCCCTAAATGTTTTTTGTTTGTTTGTTTGTTGGTTGGTTTAATTGGATTAGAGAAGGTTATCAGATTAGCATTAGCATTTTAGCAATCTATCCATCATTAGACTCCTTTCCAGCAGATGGGGTGTAACCTAAAAGAAGGAAGAAAACAAATGTTACTTAAACATTCACTTTAAATTTTAAAAGCTTTTATATGAAAGCTTTTATATATAGACCTGAAGATTAGGCTGATTGGTGATTGCAAATTGCCTGTGAACGAGTGCGTGAGTGAGTGTATGTGTGTGCCCTGCGATGGCTTGGCACCCTATCCAGGGTGTAGCCCACCAGGACCCCGTGACCCTGAATACAGGAAAAAGCGGTATAGAAGATGAGAGAGTGAGTGAGTGAGTGAGGAAACCCACTAAGCATGGAGAGAACCATGCACACAGAGGCAGGAATAAAACTCAGCCGGTAATCGAACCCGGATGTGGAAGGCGACAGTGTTAACCACTAAGCCATTGAGCCACCTCCTGTTATCACTAATAACTTGTTTCTAATGTTAATGAACATGGTTAGCTGGTTAACTCACAGAAGTCTGACTTCAGTTGTAAGAAAAAAAAGAAAGAAATAGTTACATATTAGAAAAGAGAGAGGAAAAGAGGAATGGAGAGGGAGTAGCTGTATGAATCCGTTAGAGTGTATTTGTGAGCAAGTGCATTACTGTGTGTGTGTGTGTGTGTGTGTGTGTGTGTGTGTGTGTGTGTGTGCGCGCACGCGCGTGTGTTTGTGTGAGTGTGAGAGAAAGAGAGAGAGAGAGTGTGTGTGTATGAGCTGGTAAAGTTGAGTAAAGTTTCTACAGTCACAGCTTTAAAGCCACACTGAAGCTCAGCTTCCTTTAATCTGACTGAACCTCAGCAGTGAAGTGCCGCAAAGTTAAATGTAGAAATGCTTGTGGCCACACTCTCCTTGACTGGCGGAGTTGCTGTGGATTCTATGTTACTTTTGGAATTAAACGTGACGTACTGAGTTCAGTGAACAAAGCTCAGTCTGTCGAGGGGCAGAGCATGATGTGCATGTTACTACCTCGTGGTTTGCAGGAGAGGAGACGTGGCTGTAACCTAGAGAATCTGCCAGCCTCCAAATTTCCCGGATCAGACTGAATCAGTCTTACAGAATGCTCGGACCTGCAACAATCGCTCAGTACCCGAGTCCATTTCTCATGGCTGCTTTCACTCCTTACTTTAGCACTGTAACATCTAAATACTGTAAATGAAATGTGCTGTGTTTTTTATTTATTTATTTTTTTTTATACATTCTGCTAGCTGTTTCTACTTTCTTCATTAAAATGAGCTAGGTACAGTAGTTACAAAGGCAGAAGATAGAAAGAAAGAAAGAAAGAAAGAAAGAAAGAAAGAAAGAAAGAAAGAGAAAAAAAGACCATCAGTCCCCTTTACAAGATGACATTTCCGTTAGTAGTATGTACTGTAAAATCACAGGCTAAGAGAAAGGGAAATAATTACAGGAAGTAAAAATAATGAAAGAAAAAACACACACAAAAAAAAGAAAAGAAAACAGCAAAAATAAACCAAAGTGTTCAGAGTCAGTGGATTAGCTCCAGCAGCCATCAGGGTGCAGGCTAATTTGAGCTGGTTAGCATGAGTGGAGTGTGTATTGTGGTTATGATGATTAAACAAAGGACAGGATGTGAATAACTCAAAAGCAGTGGATCATCATCTGCATCATCATCATTATCATCATCAGGAGCAACAGCAACACTTTCATTTATTAACATACGCCTTTTCACTAATATCACATCCTGCTGCGGGAAAGTTAACAGATGCTACATTCATCACTCAACGCATACACACATACGTACACATGCAAGTAGGCACATGTGCATTCTCTCTCTCTACCTCTCTCTCATATACACATACTGATAAAGAAATATAATCTAAAATAAAGAATTGATGAAATAATTAATTAAAGGTTACAAATTGCCAGAAAGAAAGGAATTAAAACAGAAAAACATTAGGGGGCAAGGACCAAAGACATAAAGTAACAACATCAAAAATAAAAATATAAACAAATTAGAAAAAAAAAATTAATAAAAGCTAGACACATAGACACTTTAGAATGCAAACACTCCAAATTTGGTGTTTTGTTTGTTTGTGTGTTTGTTTGTGTGTTTGATTGATTAATTGATTTATTAATTGATTTATTAATTGATTTGGTATATCTTTTTCTGTAACATTTCAACAGCTCTTTCTGTTGATGAAGTTAATGGTGCTTCTTTCTATCAGTTAGTTACCAGGAGTTATTTGGTGAGTAAATGTTGATTTTCATGTTGGTGTGTAATAGCTTTTTCTCTCTGTGGCGGCTGAGAATCTGTGCATCAACTACTGTGCACCAAAAATATTGTGAAAAAGTTTATTTCTTTTTGCAATTGTATTCAAAAAGTGAACTTCATATATTCTTGATTAATTACATATAAAATGAAATATTTCAAACCTTTTTTGTTTTAATTTTGATAACATATATGCAAGATCCCAAAATATTAGAATATTCAAACTATCAAAGTTTGAATATTTCCTAAGGTCAATCATACTTTAAAATACAGAAATGTTGAAAAAGTATGTTAATTTATCCACCCAGTACTTGCTCAGGGGTCCTTTAGCATGACTCACTGCACCAAGGTGGTGATCAGTCTGCAACATTGCTGAGGGTTTATTGACCAGGTTTCTTTAATAGCAGCCTTCAGCTCGTCGTGCTCGAGTGTTTCTCATCTACCTCTTCACAATGAGCCAGAGATTTTCTATGGGGTTCAGTTAAGGTGAGTTGGCTGGACAATCAAGCACAGTAATATCAAGGTCAGCAAACCAGTTAGTGGTAGGTTTGCCACTGAGGGCACTGTGGTGCTAAGTCCTGCTGGAAATCTGCATCTTCATGCTTCTGTCTAATGACAAGCTTTATGAAGCACTCTATAATCTTCTGGTAGATGCTGCACTGACTTTGGACGTGATACAACACAGTGGACCAACAGCAGCAGATGACATGGCAACCCAAGTCATCACAGACAGTCGAAACTGAACTTCAAGTACAGTAGCCTTGATTCTGTTCCTCTCCAATCTTCCTCCAGGCTCTGGGAGATTTCCAAATGAAATGCTAAATTTTCTTTAATCTGAAAAGAGTATTTTTCCCCACTGAGCAACAAGTCAGTTCTTTTCCCCTTAGCTCTGGAGAAATCATCAGTTGTAGGCTATTTCCTGAAGACAGCTGTGCTCTTGATACACTAACTCTAGCCTCACTCCACTCCTTGTGAAGCTCTTCCAATTTCTTGAATCGCTTTTGCTCTTCTTAGGCCGGCAGTCATTCCAGTTGCTTGAGCACTTTTTCCTAACACACTTTTTCCTTCCAGTCAGCTTTCTACAAATATGCAGTTTCCTTTCAAAAGCTACACTCAATGCTGCGTGAAAACGCTATGGGAACATCTCTTTGTTGCCCGGTTGTGAAGCCTGTGCATGTCAAACCCGCCGAATACCTTCGGCTTATAACCTGTGCCAGGCATGACGTCACCGAATAAGGTGCACCTGCAGGTTATAAATAGGAGTGAACCGGAAACATCCTCAGATCTTTTTGTCTTCAGGACCGCTTTGTGTTTGCGTGTGTGTGCAACAGAATCACGGTAGGAAAGAAAAACTTTACTTACCGATAATGGAAAGCTATTAAGGCACTTCGCGCGCGGCTCGCTTTCTTTAAAGAGAAACTGCGAGCCGCGGCGCATTCCTGGGGCTCGCGTGCGTATGAGACGGGATTTCCCCCTTTCTCTCGCGCTCTCCCCGGATCAGGAAGTGTTTAGCGTCTGCTTCTCAAGCGCGCTC